>JAVCKT010010642.1:0-38273 GCA_032273925.1 Rhynchotus rufescens
TATACAGCAACAGTTACTACCTACTGTTATACCTGAATTATAAGTATAGTTTGTACATGCAGTGCATGTACAGTGGGCCCGCGTACATTTGTCAGCATGTTAAGAGCAGAGTCCAGCCGAGGTCAGTTTGTGGCTGGGAGGCTGCCAGATACCCCACATGCCTCTGACATGAGAAACATGCTCTTCTACCTTGGAAATGTGAAATGCAGCAGCACAGGAGCAGCCTTTATATGAGGTACTCTTGCCTGGTCAAGTGCCTGGACAAGTAAGGGAATCTGTTCCACCATGACAGAACGTCTTCAAGTGTTTGTGTTCTGAGTTTTGTTAGTAGCTTTCTCTTTGGAGAAAGGTTTCTAGTCCAGTTTGCTTAATTTTAGAAACTGTTTGTATTTTTCGCATGCATGAGAACTTGTTTTTAATCTTGCATTGCTTAAACACAAATGAAGCTTCTAACATTGTCCAGGTTTGAATGATGTGGATGTTCATGGGTCTATATAAAATATTTCTGAGGGAATATTGTATTTTATTTCTGTTAAAAGCTATTGTTTTTGCCAAAATGAGCTGTCATCTCATCAGTATTTCTTACATAATAATAATTTAAAAAAAAAAAGAAGGAGCTGGGAGGGAAGAACTTTACTAAGGTTCACTAAGGAAAGCACAGGAAGCTGGCTGAGAAGACACAACTGTTGGATGAGGTCAGCACTAATGTGAAGCTGTGGTAGCACAAGTACAACCTAAATGTGCTTTGCTTAAGTGGCATTTTCCATAGAGTGGGGAGTTTTCTCAGGGCTTCCTCTGTCTGCCTGTTGTGTGACACAAGACAGATGGCATTTGAATCTCAGCACCACCTATTGAAATAGCAGCTGTCTGGACAGGGAGTTTTTGAGCCCTGTCGGCAGGCAAATTCTCTTGAGTCTCTTGCCCAGTGGCTCTCTGCTATTGAGGCAGTCTGATCTGTGTAGCAGGGCAGAAACTGTGTCTGGGACATCGTTCTCCACTGTGAGGCTGAGGGAGAGCTTGCTGGAATCTCGTCTTCTATTAGTACAGCATGGCCCTGTCCTATGATCTAGTCTGAGGCAGGCCATGCTAAGGGGGCATGGCTCTAGGACTGTATTACAAGGAGCTAGGATCCTTGTAATAAAAGATTGAATAAAAAAATACTTCCTTCCATTTAAAGCCAGGAAAATGCTTTTTCATTTATTTATTCTTTTATTTATGAAGCCTATTATGTGCTTAAAAGCAGTTCTTAAGTTTCATTTGATGAATGAGGATGTAAGGAAGTTTTGGGGACCAAGGAATTAAAGACTTTTCAAGGAAGAAAGATTCAAGCATCTTGTGCTGTTTGCATGGATGTTTCTTGTAGGTGCTAATAGATGTTTCAAAGTAAGGCTGCAGAGCAGAGCCTTCTGGTTATTTTTGCTACATAGCTTCTCTTTAGGGGGTAGGGAGACCCAAATGACAGTCAGCAGGGACTGAGGCCATGTACCTGGTGCATTACCTGGCAGACATACAATTTGCCAGGGCTGCGGTTAGAGCTGCTCCCTGTGTTTGCCCCTTGTGGCGTCTGCAGCCATTCTGGGCTCTGCTCCGTGTGGGGCTGGGAGTTGTTCCTGCTGCCTTTGCGCTAGGGATGCCGCTGAGGAAGGCTGACTCCTTGTTCAGGAGGGTTGAGCACAGAGAGAGCACCAGGAACAGGAACCTATGGAGAAGGACTCACAGAGGGAAGGCAGAGGTGCAGGTGGGTCCTCCACAAAATGGTGTGGAACCCATAGCAGTTGACCTTCCTTCTCCCAGGCTGGCATGGGGTAGTAGCACCGCTACGACTGGGATTTCGGGCAAAGTGGCAAAGTCATCTGCAGAGGGCCAGGGCCCCTCATGCCCTTCAGCCATGCCCCCACTTAAATAAAAGCATGCCCCCACTTCAATAAAAGCTGGTTCCCTTGAGAAGGCAGCTGAGTGGTGGGAAATGGAGGCTTGAACCCCCCCTAACCTGTGTGTGGTCTTCAACATTCAACAGAAGAGATGATGATTCGTGTTGGGTGAGAGCTCTTTCTTCTGATCCCGTGTAACACTGATGGTCATCGTTCAACAGACAGGGAACCCATGGGGCTGGACCCTCCAAAAGATGTCATGGAAACCATGGAGGTCAATCTACCTCCAGCAGAGTTGCCACGTGTGGACACTGCTGTGCTCTGCTTCTGACACGGAGCTGAACCACCTTCTCTGCCTGGGCCCGGGCTCATGGCCATGCCAGGACGTGGCCCCCTCTGCCTTGTGTCTCAGCGCACCATGCCAGGCACAGAGGTGTTTACACGTGCGTGCCAACTCTGCTGGAGGTAGATTGACCTCCATGGTTTCCATGACATCTTTCGGAGCATCCATCCCCACAGGTTCACTGTGTGTTGAACGACGACCATCAGTGTAATATGAGATCAGAAGAAAGAGCTCTTGTCCAACATGAATCATCATCTCTTCTGTTGAATGTTGAAGACCACACACAGGTCAGGGGGGTTCAGGCTTCCATTTCCCACCACTGGAATGGCTGCTGCCTTCACCGCCACTCAGCTACTTTCTCCAGGGGAAGGGAACCAGCTTCCCCTTAAGTGGGGGCATGGCTGAAGGGCATGAGGGACCCTGGCCCTCTGCGGATGACTTTGCCTCTTTGCCAGAAATCCTAATTATAGTGATGCTACCCCATGCTGGCTTTGCAGGAGGAAGATCAACTGCTATGGGTTCCACACTATTTTGTGGAGGATCCACCTGCACCTGCCTTCTGAGTCCTTCTCCATAGGTTCTGCATTATCTCTGTAGAGAAAAACTGTTGCATCTTTCATGCCAATGACTTTGTTCCACATATCTTAACCCCATACTTTGTTCCAAACAGCACCATCTAGTTCATTCTTCACAGTATGCCCTCTAAAATGCAGAAGGGACCTATATAGCAGCCTGGCTGTCTCTCTACTTACACCTCCCCCCAAACTTGGACTGTTGAAGAGATGCTTGTTCTACCAAGCACCACAAGAACCTGCTTGAGGCTTTCAATGCACCCTGCAACATTTGGCATTAACTCCCTAGGAAACGATTCCTATTTAACCTTCCTCCACTGCTTGCACACTGCTTATTGCATTGCAGAGTTCATTTTTTTGAGGTATACAGGAAAGTTTTCTACAGCTATAAAGGAAGAGATTTTTTAAAGAAATTTCTCAACTTGTCTACTGCCAAGCCATCATTCAAATATCGTGAATCCACTGCTCTTGAACTTACTGGAGTATTTACTTTTGAAGAAATCAAAAGTGCCTTTTCCACCAAGTGTGGTAAAGAAGGGATAAACGAGCAGTATACCTAAGAACACATATAAGCAACTGCAAATCAACTGCTGCAGAGCCAAGCTGCAGTTCTTGATGCCTGATGTGAATGCAAACCTGCAGTAGATTCATGTGCACCACTTTTTTTTCTTAGTTATGTTTTCAATGAATATTGTGGCTGTGTATTTGAGAGATCCATCCTTTTACTTATAGCTTTGTCTTCTGTATGAAAATTAAAACATAGTATTTCTAACATAGCTTACATTTTATTCCAGTATCAAGTATACAGATTTACATGGAGGACAACAAAAATGACATACTGTACCAGCTTAGCTGAATGCCTGGATGATATCAGTAGAACATCAGCTGTAAACCCATAATAAATCATCTCATAATCTACTGTTGGAACAATGCTTTCTTTTTCCCTTAAAAACTCCCACTATTAAAAAGGGGGAAAATAGCTTGACAGTTCTGAAACATGACTTTTTTTTGAGAAGAAGTGCTTATATTTAATTTCAGAGAACATTAGGGAACGTTCTCATTACTATGAAGAATTTCTGAAAGATAACTCCTTTGCATCATAGAACACTGACCAAACTAAGAATAAATGTGTTTTTGTTCTGTTTGTTTGTTTTGTGGTGTTAATAACCAATTCCTAACATCTGAAGAGACTCTTGGAGAACTTACTTTTCAAAGCCCAGATGTTTAATTGATACTTAAGTGGAGTTGTATACTATGCTTAGAAGTATAAAGACCTACTGCCATCACTGAAACTTGAAGTTTCAAGATAGGGTTAACATAAGATGATCTGTTTAATGCTGCATTATGAAGATGAAGTGACAAAATAATCAGTTGTAACAAATTATGAAGGTATAACCATAGACCCAAGGTAACATTCCTCATATGTGGAATTAGCAGTTAGTGAACTTGCTAATTAAGGAGATTACAGGTAGCTTCAAGTCTGCAGGCAGTTCCCCTGAAAGCAGTCAGACTCCACATGGGTGTCAAGTTAAATGGTCCAGCAACAGACAAACAAGACTGAGTAGTTTGGTGAGCTGAATTCACATCAATTCATCCTTGCCTACAGTATTTAACCATGCTCCTGATAAAGGCTCCACATTTGTGATATCAATCACAAATTTCCACACTGTTTTTTTTCCCCCCGTTTTATTTACCTTTTCTGTTGTTTAACAAATAACCTGAGCTGAGGAACAGCAAAACATGAACTGTGTAGCATGACATTCCAGGGATCTCGACATTTTCTCTTTCTGCAAAATGCTTGGTGAGTGGGAGATGACAGCTTGAACTGACCACTTTTAAATCATGGTCAGAACTACATACAGCAGCGACAATGACCAGCAGAAGACACAGAGGCCCACGTGACCCTTACAGTGGTGGTGGTGGAGGCTGGTGGGGACGGTTGCAGAGCTGCTATTTCTTCATCTCCAGGATTGCGCTTCCTGGCCCTCTGTGCTTGGCGCTGCAGATGTTGCAGAACTGAACAGGAGAGATCTGGATATTTAAAAGAAAACAAGAAGCTCTTAGGGAAATGTTGTCAAGTTAGGATCAAGGACAACAAATGGAAGTTGCTAACACTTTTCACAGCCACAGCTCTGACTTTGGGTATTGCTGCACTCATTTTCAACAGCTGTGGATTTGGCCTGAAAGGCACATATGAGCAGATGTGTTTTTTATTACCTCCTGTGCTTAGCCCTGCCTGATGCTATGTGCAGGCATTACATTCCTGTCAATACATTTTAATAATTTTAGATTATTCTCAGATAACCATATTTTTGGTAATGTATTGGAGTGCGCATCCTATAGCATGTGGCTATAAACACTTTGCTTAATTTGCTACTTGCTCATTCCGACTGATTCACTAGATTTATTTTTTACTAAATATTTATTTCCAGTCAAGGAGACAGAATCAGAAAGTTTTAATTCCATTTTCTTTGTACTCTTGTTACCATTCCAGTGCTTCCATTTCTAAAATCAAATCTGCTTATACCTATTTTTTTTCATTGAAATAATTGATTCCCTGAAGAAGATATATAAAAAAAAATTACAAAGCTGTTTAAGTATTCACTCACTGAAACATGGGCATTTTTTCTTCCATGTCAAAATCATGCACTTGAGAAAATATCTTTATTTTTGCTTTTAATTAACATGCTTTTAGAGATTCAGTGGAAGAAAATTAATACAAAATTCAGACAGCTCATATCCCTTGTAGCTCTTGAAGCCGTATTTCATATTTAGATTTCAGAAGGGGCTAAAAGACTTCTCAAAGAGCAGCAATTAATTTCTAAAGTCATGTAGTTTGGTTGCAGTGGAGCTAGCCACCCTTTCCCTAATCACATACTGCAGGATCTCACTGCAAAGAACTGCCACAATCACAGTATCCTCACAAACAGACCCAATGCTTTCTCCACTGATTGCCAAAGGAAATTATTTGCCCTTTTGCCCTTGACAGAGACACTCAGGTAGTTCCTTACTGTGTTAGACACGGGGAGGCACTCTTTGTGAAACATGTGCCTGCAGTGGAACACTACCACGCTGAAGGACTTGGCTGCATCTGGGAAAACAAAAGGCAAAACCATTGCAAGGGGACAGCGGGAGAGAGAATTCACTAGAACATGCAGCAGAACATGCCTGCCTTCTACTATGCAAGGAGAAACATAAGGCAGTATCTTTCAGCCTGTTTTATTTTCATATTATTCTAGATCATTTATTTTCATATTCTAGGTCATTTGTCGAAACCATGCAGAGTGATGTTTTCAGTTCATGGGACTGCCAGCATCGATAGTCTGTGCTACATAGTGAATTTTGGGAGAGACAGGGTAATCTGAACCCTGACTACCTAATTCAGTCATTCTGAAGAGAAGGTAGCAAGAAAGTTGCATTTATGAGAGGAACGGGCCTTTTGTTTTGCAAATATTTATCCCTACTAGAAGCCTACTTAGAACAACCACCTATTCCAAGAATTACCATCTCACTCATCATTACATATCCATCATCCATGTTCAAGTCCTTGGCTCCCAATTGCTCTACAGAGGCAACCAAGGCACTGGCGCAGTCAGTTCTGCCAGGTTGCCCAGCACTCACAGTCTACTCTGGTCTTCATGTGTGATAAAAGCATAGTTATCTTTTAATATTGCCTCGAAGGGGAGGCTTGGGGTTTTTTGGTGGTGTGCGTGTAGATTTACTTCAACACAAAAGTTGTAATTAGACTCCACTCCATGTTAGAGATAATACACGAACTGTGCACAACAGATTGAAATTTATAAGGCATTTCTATGGCATTAATCAAGGGCATTTCTATGAATAATAATAAATGGCATTTCCTCTAAAAATAAGGAGAAATCTCTTTCTGTTCTGAAAGAACATCCTACCTGAAGGAAGTATTGGAGAAAGGCATGATTCACAGATATTCTCCTCTGGGAAAAACAAAAGCAAAAAACCTCATAACTATTTTGTGAACAAAGTATATGTTTCATTTATATGAGGCATCAACATATTGCTATTAAAGAAATGGATTTTGGTCTCAAAGTATTTACTTAAAATACCTGATGTGGGAGACTAAAACTAAAGAGGAATGTGAGAGGGAGCAATTAGACTTAGAAAGTGTAAGCAGCTGATTTCTGGTATGTCTTTCCATCAACTCTTGCCTTTTAGTACTAACACGTACCTCTTGTGAATTATGTAACTGCTCATGTGCATCATTAGGGCCTTGGAAAATACTTCAGTTATTTCTAAAAACTATCTTTTAGCTTTTGCTTTGGTCACAGATGATTATCATCCGAGTATCTGTGTTAGCACTTAGCATTTTTCACCTTTACAGACAGCTTGCAATATGCAAAACTGGCAAAATTACTGGCTGAGGAGAAGCAGGTCAAGATGAAGAGCTTCAACTTGGGACTGGCCCTTGAGAGACCCAAGTGCTTCCTCTGCAAGGGGGAATATTCAGGATTTTCAACAACTTCCAAAGTGGACCTGCACATGGCCCACGTCTACAAATCAAGGAGACAGCTTCAAAACCTTGAAGGCTACCACATTTCCCCCGTACCCACCATCCACCAGAACGCCCTTCATCTGAGTTCGGTGCATCTTCTTCAGTAAGGAAAGAGAGTCAGCAACAAGGATCTTCTTGCAGCCTTCCCGCAGCAGGATCTGTTGTGCAAAGACCACAAACAGAGATGACTTGGGATAGATGGACATATCAGCTACACAGGTTAAGTCCCTCTGGGGCTGTGCTGAACATGAGGAAATAAGGAATGTCTTAGCCTTTTGGAGCTATTCTACTTTCATGCTGGGAACAAAAAAGGAGGGACAGAGGAATCATTTTCACCACTATGTCCAGCACTAAGTTACCACTTGTCATCCTTGCTATGAGCTTTTCTTAACAAAATACAAATGAGGCATTTTTTACAGTGTCTCTCGCCATTAGTTTCTAATCCAGGAGAGACCATAAAAGTACCACTCCAAGGTATGCTTGTTTACCTCTTTGGGCTAAATATATTACAGGCTTACTGAGAGCAATAAGAAGACACACAGTATATGGAAGTAATTCTGTGAATTCAAAGGCCTTTAATAGGTTAAGGGCATTTCCCTCTCCCCCACGTAAACTGGTGTAAAGAGTACAAACAATGAACAAGACAAAGTTACCCCTATCAGGTACTTAAAATTTTCTGAAGGGAAATATGTGGAAGCTCAACTGAAGCTAAGCTCAACTGAAAGATGCAATAGTTCTATGAGATGGGCAAAAAGAATTACAGAAAAAGATTATTTTCCTCTTGGCTTTTTGTCGACTTACAGACTTAGCCCATAGTTTTGTTCTAACATAAACTTTTCCTTTTATGGGCATTATGTGCATTAACCAAAGGTCCATAGTTTGTTCGTTCTTAGCAAAAATCTCTCTTTCTACTTATTTAATATTTTTCATTAGACAATGACATGCCAATGTTGTGAAACACCAGCCTGGAACCAAAGGCATCAAATTATACAGAACACTAGTTGATTAAGCCTAAGGAGGCAGAACTGCAAAAACATCTCCATTTCAATAACACAGAGCAAGTTTATCAAAATATGTCGTGCAGAGTATTTCTTTCCCCTTTGTAATATATGTATGGTTTGGAAATTTGTTTTTCAAGACCACAACTCCTCTAGAAAGTGTTTTCAAAGAAGCTCACAGTCATTTTAAAGTCAGACAATCCTGTTTAAAAAAAAAAAAAAAAAAAATTGGTATAAAACCTTCCATGCCTTGTCCATGACTTCCTCCTGTTATCTGTGCTATAAAAGACACTGGGCATACTAAAAATCATCACAGCCTGTGTTACTACTTGAAAAGGAGAAAAACAGATTTTACAGCCAGGTGAACACAGTCCAAAGGTTCATCTCTTGCACACACACTGTGGACTGACCATGAAGAACTGCTAGGAGTGACTTGCAGTTAAGACTGTGCATCTGCAGTACCTCTGAAAATTGTGACTGAGTAACACTTCAAACATTTCAAACTGGGCATGTCATTTCTAATCACATAAAATGAGTGAAAAATTCAACATTTCTTTCTGAAATGAGGGAGCTATCTACAAATCTTCCCATTATTCGAGTGATTATACGAGTATAACCCAAAGTTGAAAAGACTTCTATTTTAAAAATTTGTGAAATGCAACAGATTCAAAACTGAAAAAGGAGCGTGCAAATAAAATAAAGTGATTTTCTTGTCAGCCTTTTCTGCTAGATCTATGTGTGCTATAATTCTTTAAAAATTACAGACCTGTAGGACAATTAAAAATCCTGCACTCAGCACAGCTCCTCCATCCTTTATTCACAAGTTAAGGCTACTGGCTTAATCAGGTATCGGAGACTTAGACGTGTGTGACTCATTTCCGATTCTTTTTCAACTTCACTTCCAGGGAATGTAAAACACAAAAATTGAGGGCACATTTCACAAAGTAGGTCTTAATTCTTAGTTCATATCGAACAGTTGCAAAAATGAGGAATTCCAGTCCAAAAGAGGCTACAGAAAAACAATGTTTCATTGCAAAATGTTTCATTGCAAAACAGTAGGTTTTATTTATACATTGGACAGAAACAGTAGTAAATACTGATGTTGCCATAATGTTCAAATAAGAGTTATTACTGTCATTATTGTGTTAAGGGAAATTTTCTAAGCCAACTGCACTGGTGAAGCCCCAATGGAAACGGAGGCTCTGCCCAAGTGCCCGAGTGGCATCGTCTCCAACGGGGCCACCAGAAGCACATCTGAATTACACTGCTTTGGTGCCTACCAAGCCTGCACAGTTTGTATCTGCTTCATTCAAAAAGCTCAAAACAGGTCAGTGCTGCTAATCTAGGCGCACTATACTCACTAACAAAAACCATATCTACACTTCTACAGTGCTTTACTATTGCAGAAGCATGCTTGGGCTTCGTGGCCTTTTTTTTATTTTTTTTCCCAGCAGAAAAATATACTTGCAGAATAAAAGCATTCAAGGACTGCTACGAGATTGTTAAAAGACAAGATAGCTGCCTCGTGCTCTCAGGCAAATAAATATGAAAACCAGTTTTATGGTCACACTGGCAACATATTTTCAAGTGCACCTAGATGAAGCTGAGTTTGATTTTGTGTCTTTGAAAACACTTTTAAAGGCAACTGTTAAAGATGAAAATTATGGAAGTTTTGTCAGGATATCAACATGAGTTGACTCGGTTTGTTTAGTGTGTCATTGATTTGCATGAATTTTAATTAGGGTGAAAATGTTCTTGCTGTTAAAGAAGCAATGCTCCAGGAACACGTCATTCCTAATGAGTAAGCACGTCTCTCCTTAAGACAACACATCTTTGCAAGTTTATAAATCAAAGGAAGTAGTCTGGAACCCATTTCAGCTATAATTACATGCCACTGAAGAACTAGACTTTGTGAGTCAGATGCAACGTGATTTAAAAGGTTTAATCTACACTCTACTTGATGAACAATCCTGATAAAATGTAGACACCTGGAACTTGGTCTTTGCAACTTTCTTGCTTATGAGTGTTTCTGCATACAGACACTGAAGTCAGTACTACTTCAGCAGTAATTAAAATTCTTTATCAAATTTGTAATAAGCAAGTGTTGCTCAGTTATCTATTGTGGTTCTAATTACTTACATGATAGCAAAGGATGTGGGGAAGAAAGTATTACAAAAACCATGATCCTTGAGGGAAAGAAAAACCATTCTGGACTCTTAACTCAGAGCTTTGAAGCCAATACTGAAAAGCACTCCAGTTAGTGCTTAAATCTTTTTCTGTTTTTAAAATATTAAGCCAAGCCCATGCTCGGCTCTAGGTTCATGCAAAACTGCATTTCCTGAAGTGGGAAAATAAGAGAGGGTATCAAGAGGCAACTTAATAGACTGTGCTTGTAAAGCCATGGCAGGATCAGATTTGAAGCATATTTGAAAAGATGGACTAAGAGCAAAGAAGAAGCACTCACATGATCCAAATTTTCTTTTTACCGAACAGAATATTTCATTGCCAGTTACGGCTATGCCTGCTGGTGCACAGGGATTCACCTACACTTCTGTACAGGAGTTAATCCCATTCCCTGGGAGCTGAGGTAAGCTCAGAGGTGCCCACGCTACACCAGGGCAGTGCAGTGGACAGGCCATAACTGCTGCACTGAATCAGCCTGCCCCACGCCAGCACTAAGAGACACTTGCATTACCCAGGGCTCCCCCAGATTCAAAGCAGTTGCAAGGGATTTTGTTACATGAGCAGAAGCCCTCCTGCATTCCCTCATGCCACGTGGTAAGCCACACCTGGCATATCCTGGCAGCCACTCAATTTGGTTCAATTGATTCTGCTGGGATATAAAACCCTGTTTTAAAAGGGATAAAGGAAGTCAAAGGGTGTCAAAGGTGTAAGTGCTTTTAATTCTCAGCTATTATATAAAATCACATCTAATGCAATGCTTATTGCTAAGGAAAAATAGGATTAGAACAGAAATTTTGCATTTGCCTACTTATATCAGCATAAAAATCTTACTCATTTTATCGGGGCTTGCAAAAGGAGGCTGCAATTAAACAGCATTGCTGCAGCCAGAATGTGCTTTTAGAGCTGATGTTGTGAAAAGATCAGCACAGATTTCACCTTAAGCAGACCAAGGAATAATTTCTGCCTTAACCTGCACTCCTGGCTCATGCACCTCTGCACTTTTTGCCTTTGTGCATAGCTGCTTGCTATGTTCTGCTTGCAGACATACAAAAAAGTTCAATTTTTAAGTCAATAGATTGCAGGAATGGTAGCACCAGCAGCACAAGCAGCAGGGTATTGGCAGTGACAAGATTAACATTAAGGTGTCTAAACGCAGCATACCACTTGCTAACGTTACCTTGAAAGGATGGTGGCATTTAGTGCAATCAGTTAAAAATTTGGAAATAATGCCACAGTATGCAGCAGTATGCAGCACATGCAAATGTATCTGGGGCAGCTCCTTGCACGTTATGGGTATACAGAAGACCATGACATTTAATACGCTTCTTTGAATACTTAAGAAGAACACACGTTAAAAAAACAATAATGAGAAAGCTTTGGATTTTTTCATTGATACCTTTGGGTATTAGTGAAAGCCTGGGCAGGCCTAGGCTTGGTTTGGCCCACCAAGAGAGCAACTGTGACCTTAAGGACTACAATCAAGCCTATCTGTTTGCTGCAATGTCCAAAGAGTAAGAGCAAATTAAAAAAAATGTTTATGCGATTCAGCAAATTGCAGTTTTAGCTACTTACAGGACTATGTTTTCTTGGATTCTACATCATTGCACTGGGATCACTTAAACTGCTCTATGTACTTTCTCACAGAGCAGTGCTCTGGAGAACTCAAGTGTGGATCCTCTTAGAGAGCACAGAGATTATAGGTAGGCAATGCTACCTTCAAGGTGGGTAAACCTCTTGCAAATTCTTCAAACATGCAACAAAACCAGTCATTTAGGGAACTGCATGGATCTGTGCAATGAGAGTGGGGTAAGAACTGCTGTAAGCCAGTGAGCAGCCCCTTTAAAAAAATACGTATAAATGTCACTAGAGTCTGCACAGCAATCACACATAAGAAATTCAGTTTACAAGTTTATAATCTTTTGTTTAATATATGACACCTAAATATGGCTCTAAAACCTGGTGCTTGGCTTTGCATGTGCACCTTTATGTTCTGTTTCCTCATCTATGAAACTTGGAATAAAAAAAGGAGTCAGAGAAGCTTTCTGATATAGAACAGGCTGACAGTATAAGATAAATCAAATCACCCAAGGTCATTCGAGTTCCACTCACCCACCAAGTTCATGACAGCATGGAAGAAATTTAGAGGTTCTTGAAACTATGAAGAGAAGAGACTCCTAGAGTCTTGAGGTATTTCTACTCCTCTTGTCAAAGTCTTGTTATCTACTAACAATGACAGAATCACAGAAGTCCTAGCAAAATGAACCAACCTTCATGATGGCTGGGTGTTGTGTTTTTCAGAGGCAGTTTTGCTGTCTCCCTGAAAACCCTATCATAGAAAGAATGTGAATTTACCTGCAAGTTGTAGTCCTGAAGAATTTTCACTAGTGAGTCTCTCAAATTAGGAATCTCCATGCCTTCCTTAATTCGGTGGATCAAAAGGATGGGATCAACATGCGTTCCAATATTGTTCAACAAACCAGTAATAAAAGCTGCAAAAAACAAAGGATAAAAAAATAAGAAAAAAATATTCAGGAAAACAGCAGGTGAAAGGATATTTTACTGACAACTCAAAATATGGCTCATTCTGTAGCAGTCAGCACTAAAAGATAACATTGACAAACCCTGTATAAGTTTCTTGAAATTATATTACTTGAATATAAGATTTTAGGGAAGGAAGAAGGATGCGATTCACACAGTTTCCGAGGTATACTGAAAAAGGATGCCAGAATATGCAGAGTAAGTTATGAAAAACCCGAGGAAATAATGCATTTCAATTCAGTACAAAGGAGTAATCAAGCAAACAGAGCCATCAGATGAACTTTGTTACATGAACATCCCTTTTTTATTCCAGGTTTTAAAAGTAAATTTTCAAGAAGCCTTCTCCTTAAATGGTGCAACTGGCTAAATGAAATATTAGGAGGAGGAACCTTAAAATTATGTTTTTTCTTCATCTCCCAAAACTGAAGAAGATCACTTGAATTTCTTTGCATAAGGCAAACAGGGCTGACAGAAATGTACAGGTGTTGATTCCCTTTGGTTCTAAAGATACATCACTAATTGCACTAATCAGACTCATTTTTAGTGACGAATTGCTTTCATGTAGGAGTTTCTGTTGGTCAGGTAAACATCATGCTTACAATGCAGTAATGGATCCTGGTCACCCCTTCTTGACAGAATTAGTGGTCTAGTGATGAAAAGATACACATCCTCATGCTAATTCTAAAAGATATTCAGTCCTCCAGAAAGGAGGACTTGATTTTAAAGCCTCAAAACAGGGCAAAAAGCTTCCAAAGTAGAAAGTTAAACTATTTCTCTTCTTTTTCTTAGTCGTATAAGCTCTGAATCTGACTCCTGAAGAAAGTGGATGTTGCTTAAGAGATTCTGTCAGTATTTGTCTGAATTTTAGCAGATGTTTGTATCTAGAGTGAAGGGCAAAACACAATAACAATTACAGATTTTCTCTTTGTTCCATAGAGAGGAAACTGCAGTCACTTTACTTCATGGGAGAAGGGCAAAACAAGAAAATAGCTGCAGTAAACAGAATACACATCTTCATCAAGCCTGCAGACTGAGTTCTGGGGGTATCTAAAATGTAACCACGTATTCTGTCAAATTAAAAGCATGGTTTTCTCATTAATTTCTGTTGTTAGAGACAAAACTGTGTACAACTTAGTCAAATATTAAATGTCTAAGGATCTATTCTGTGCCAAGCCCAAATGCTGCCTTACTGAAAGATCTTAAACCCAGCAGGACAGCTATATTGTGCTCCACAAAACAGAACACTTCCCAGCCCCTCCGTAAGGAGCTTCTCTAGCACACAAGCAGATAATTCAATCCTGCATCTGCATTCCCCTCGAAAATACACACACAAGACTGCTGGGAAACTATCCTGCTTACGTGGTTTGTCAATAGAATATAAGATGAGGTCCTCCCAAAGTTCCCCGTCATCTTGCTCCTTGGCAAACTCAATAGCCTTATCCACATCATGCAGTTCTTCCATTATCATCTTCAAGGCACTGCGGCTGTTCCCCATTCTGCCTGGAAGGACAAGAAGTCAGTTAAGTGATTAGGAACCCTAAAGCACTGAGCACTGATACCTATGGAGAAAGTTTGCATTTTCCTTTCCATGAGAGTATTAAAAGTGTGAAGTTGCCTCAAAGCAATTTGACCGAACACAAATCTAATCTCATTTACTTGTGAGCAAAACTTGAGCACGTGCTTGCAGAACGTCACTGAACTGGGACCTGAAATCTTTCTTAACTAGGTGTTAGGCCATATGAAGGGGGCAAGCAGAACTGCAGCAACATCTCAGGTAACAACAGAACGTGTGCATATGTATGTGCACATGCAAAGTGTGCTCAGACACTTAGCCCCATGGAAAGTGAAAGGGTGGGAGAGGAAGGAATAGTGGAAGCTGTGTGCTATTTTTTAAGTAGAGCCATGTCAAACTTCTGCTTTCTCTCTCTCTCTCTCTCTCTTCTCTAGGAGATCGTGGTCTCCCTCCGTCTCAAACAAATAAGATCAAATAAAACCAAAATCCCAACTCTCCTGCCAACAAAACCAACCAGCCCTTCTCCCACCAAAACAAACAAAAAACCTCACAAAACAAACAAACAAGCAAAGAGAAGCACAAAAGCCCAATAACTTTTGTTGTTTAAGTTAAAAGACATTATAGACAGCCAAATGCTTTGTTCTATTTTCTAAATCATGTTATTTGGTTAGATAATAGCAGACAATGCATCCCCTTTTTCCCAGACTAAACTTTATGACAAGATTAAAAGTTGAAGTTCAACACAGGCATAGTTACTCACTCAGAAGATACACAGTCTCTTCTACAAAGTTCCTCTGTTGACAGATCTCAAGAGCCTGGAATTTAAAAGGAGTGATGAGGGAAAGAGAATACAGGTAACAAACAATGTGACAAATGCTACAAAAGGCTAAAAGTTACTTCTTCATGAGGATGCATTACTCATTTTGATGGGATCAAAGCTGCCTTAATATGCACTGTCAGGTCCTCTGATATTCATTAAAAGGAGAAATGCAAAGGCTGTTATTATTTTTTTTTTCTCTCCAGGCTTTAATGTAGCTAGGGACAGTCCGAATGTTTCAGTCTAAATTATGCCAATCTGCTGACAATTTTTCTTCTATTTCCAAAAGTTGGTTAATCCCAAAGCATTAAGACTTTCTGCTGTCAAAACCTTCTTCCTCTAGAAGGGCTCTCTGGAGATCTCTAGGGATGCAGGGCACCTTGACATTCACTCATTTGTGACACGAAGTTGGCTGTAAACCTCTGAGGACAACCCAGAACACGAGGGAATGAACAACCTTGCCCAGGCATGAAAGAATAAACAGGAAGCTTCTCTCACAAATTTGGTTTAAAGACTTTAGATACCACAGGCATTTTCAATAAATAAAAGAATAGATGAGCACAGGTGACAGTCAACTTTTTACCTCCACTGAGAAATTAAAGAACAAATGACTGGGTTTTCAGTCTATCTCAAGTGTTACACGTTACTGAACTTCATGCTCCCTCTAGAGGAAAGGAGGGAATATACATACATTTCTCTCAAGTTATTTGATAAAATATTTGCTACACTATATTTGAATAACACTGCATTATAATCACCAGAAAACTTTTAAAGGATGATTTCTGTTAGACATTGTACTGGAATCTGCCTAATACAAATGAAAAAAATGGTACCTTGTACATTATGTTTCTGTTTTTACTTCCTTAGAACAATGTGCAAAAAATGCACATTACTGTATATGCATGGTAAAAAAGATTATCCACAAAATGACTAGTGAAGGGAAATTCAGTAAGTCTGTTACATACAGATAGTGGTGATGTCCTTCCTGCCTTCCTTAGCTTCTTTCGTATGGAAAGATATTTAAACACACTAGCTGTGGTTAAAATGACTCTCTCTCTAACATCAGTTTCATTTTTTCTCACCTCAGTCACTGTGGCATCACCCACTTCGAAAGTTCCTTGGCATCATTTACACACAGCACTTTTCTGTACTACTTATCATAAGCAGGTGAGCTACTTGCACCGTCATTATAGTTTTTACATGTGAAACAACTGTGATCACTCTAATAATACACAGGGCAAAAACCTAGATGGAGAAGTGCAGAGCTAAAAATGAAGTAAGCAAACATGGACAGAAGTGTGTGGCTGAAAACCTCTCAGGCTTAAAGCCTAAAAAGAACCCAGAGACCATCTTGTTTTGTGCAGCAGCTGCACAAAGAACAAGACTGCAGCCCTGACAAAGTATTTTCCAGGGTCTCCTGCTGCTGCACAGAAAAGGAGAAGGTTGACAATTGACAGGAGCAAGCAAAGAGTGGTACTAGGAATGGCACCAGCTGTTCAGAATGTCAGCTACGTGAACTGAAGCATTTGATATTACTCTGAAAAATATTCCGTTGGTGTCATCATTGAACCCGCACACAGAGAGGATGGCTTCCAGAATGGCAGAGCAGAGCAGATGTTAACAGCACCAAATACACAGAATAAGATAGTGATGAAGTTGAAGAAGAAAACTTAAATTTCCAATGAATTCGTTCAAGTTCAAACAGGAGAAGGAAAAAAAAAACAGATCTTTCAAATTACTTTTTAATTTTTTGTTTCGCAGAAGCAGAAGGCGTGCAAGGTAGAAATGTTAAGGAAGGTGGAGATATGGCACTCTAAAATATTTTGTCTACTTGAAAGTACCATAAAAACATATTTTCAGCTCTGCTGACTTAGAGAGTGTTACATGGCTTAATCCCTTGAAATTTAGGACTTTAAGATCCAAAGATAAAAACACTCACTTGCCTTCAGCTACAGCTATTCAGTTTTTGACAGCTAACTCTAGCTACCACTACATGTGGTGAAATGATTCTTGATTTTTTGCAAGCACAACCCAGTGCCCAGTCCGAACTGGTGCTAAACTGAAGGTGTGCATCCAACATGAGTTCATCTTGTCTGCATTACAACATCCTCATGTTCTTCAACCCTGTGAGCTAAAGGAAGACTGTATCAGTCCTCAGTTTGCAAAACAAACCTGTGTGTCCATCACAAACTCAAAATATTCCTTCTTTTGGCAGCAGAGGGCAGTAGCAGACACAAAAGTTTATAGTTAATACAAGGCACAGGCTTAAAAATTGTGGGAAGTGTGTTTAGTTCATGGGTCTTACCTTTTCTAGCGGGCAGTGTGTGCTGTCCCTGAGAAAGGGCAATAGATTGGGACGATCATATTCAGCATAAAGGCTGATCTGCTTCTCATGATATCGCTGTCCTTTATGGTGGTCTCTTTTGAAAAGCTTGTGCAAATACTAGGAATTAGAAAAGAGAGAGGGAGAACTCAAAACATTGATACAATGTTATCTGGCCAACGAAGAAGTCCTGCTCAGGAACCTTCTTACGAGCATTAGCATATTAAATGCTAATTCCGAAGATTAATTTTACATTTTTTCTGAAGTATCCTCATCACAGTAGCCTCCAGAATCAGCCCTGTAAAACTCTGCAAAGCTCTGGGGCTACAGACTGCGCTTCCTAGGGCTGCTTGCTAAAAATCAATGCTCTTTTACATAACCCCACTGGCTCCATGAGATCGATGCCCTGAGCCCCACTTGTACACAGCACCAAACTGCCCTTCCTCCCCCATATGCAGCCTGACACCATGGATGCATATTACATATTCCACAGGCAACACTTTCAAACCAGAGGTGCTCTCACAAATAGCAATGGGGAACCACCGTGTTACATCAATACCGTATTTATGCACAAACAAGAACAATCCTATGGAAGCTGCAGCTCCAGAAACCCAAGGAATTCACTGCCTTGGTGAAGCAGAAAAATGTGCTTCAGAGTTGTACTCACTGTCCAGAGCTATTTTCGGGCAGGAAAAGAGGGCTACGAGCAAGCAAAAGTAACTGCCCGGGGAAGACCTGCACCTGTAACACCACGAGGGAGAGCTCATCATACGTTACCCAATAAAGAGCAACATCACCCACACATACATTTAAAAGCTATTTTACTGTTTTACAAATGCTAATGCCATGTTAAAACTGGATTAGCAAAAGCAGCCACCTTGGCTTATAGCGATCAATGAGATTACTGTGTCAAGTGCACACTGACAAGATAACCACATCTATAAAAGATGCGTCAGGAGAGTGCCCCAGGAAAGAATTTATTCATCTCAAAGAGAAACCAACAGAATACAGAAATATTTACCACATGCTGTAGTTCAGGCCTGTTTTCTAATTCTTCAACAACTCTGTCAATCTGAAAGAAAAACAAATTAAAAGCAACAGCTTAGCAAGCCTGTGTTGAACATCACATTCACAAGACTCAAAGAAGGATGGGTAACACAGGCAAGAACATGGAAAACTACTCCATTAACTTTTTATACTCACGGAAATTTTATCTTCATTATCCAAAAGCATGTCTACTGCTTTCTAAAGTGAAGAAAAGAACATTGTTGAGAAACAAGTACGTGCATTGTCTCACCCTATACAGCATTACACTTGTTTGCTGATGGGTATTTCAGACATACTCTTTTCTTTTCATACATTAACTCAGAGAGCAGTTTGCATAACGTCAGCACTCTGCAGCAACACAGCATCATGTATTCTTCCAAAATACATCTCCTAAGTTTCCATACTAATAGCAATTACTACTGGGCAGTTATCAATTATTACTTATTAATTATTACTTATCAATTATTACCGGGCACAGATCAAGCATGCCCTTTGAATCATAGGTCCCAGAAGGCCACTGCCAAATGCAGTAGAAATAATATTTGCCCCTTTCCAAAAGGGAACTGCAAAATGATGGCTATTGTATAGGAAACACGTGATACAACTTGCCTTGCAACTGGATTCTTCCTGGCTCTCTACACACAGATATCATTAACACAAGCAAAGGAGATCACATTGGCCACAGGACTTCCTCTTCTGCTTCCTCTTCACAAAACTTTGTTTCACATCAAAACACAGTTTCCCCACTAAACCTACGCTATTTGTTAAACAAGAATTACACATTCCTTCTCTTATGCAGTTCAGAACTGCCGTATATCATCAAGAAATATCATCTTTGGTACAGATGGCCTTATATTTTAGCTCCAGTGCTGAAAGAGCTGCACAGAAGGACATCTAGTTGGCTTTTCATCCAAGATCACATAGATTCTTTCCCCAAAGCTCTCACCAAAGCACATTTCCTAAGGTTTTAGCCAGGTTGGAAGAAAGAAGATTGAATTCAGCATAAAAGGCACACTTCCTTCTTTTAAAAAATTTGGTTAATAACTGCAAACTTTCAGAAGCAGACTGACTGCAATAAAAGTAGCAACTATATTCAACATATTTTTCACAATAAATTCACTGCCTCTCTTTTTTTCTTTTGGCAGCAGTACTATTTGATTAGAAACTCAGAAGGGTAACATCATTGAAGACTACTTGAGAATCACAAGGATGATCTTGGAGCTGCCACTCCTCTCATTAGGAATGATACTCAGATTAAAATACAAAGGAAAAGTTAAAATCTTAGGTCAATTATTCTGCAAACTGTGCAAATTGTTCCTCTACTTTAGAATGCATCTAGACATAATAGACCTATTTCTTCTCTCAAAATTGTCTATAGCTCATTCATTTTTAATCAATTATTTGAACACCTCTAGTTGAAAGTGAATACAAGAATCATTAAAAGCCACCATACCTCTGCATCAAAGTCCATGAGCAGGACAATTTTGTCTCTGATAGAACTGAAAAGATTGTGCTTGTGGATCAACTGGAAGACATCTTTGTGCCTCAGAGTTAGGTAAATCTCCAAGGCTCTTCCATAGCGCTGGTCATAGGTATACCTGATCAGAAAAGATATGTGATAAATATGATTCCACATACCCGAATAAGGGGAAAATCTCTCATGAAAGAACAAATAAATTTACCCCAGGATATAAACATTCTGAAAATACTACTTGATTTGATGAGTATCTGAAGAGTTGACACAATTCGCTTTTGCTGGGAGAAAGAACACTGGACAATAATATTTTCAACTCCATTTATACAGCAATCACAGCATTTGTGTTCTGACTTCCTTCTCTGCATTTTCTATGAGCTTGCTATTTTTTGGAACTAATTGGAATTTACTTGAGATCTAAACTGTGTCTCTCCAGACTTTGGGACAGGCTTTAGCAGAGCAATAGGCAGTGCACCTACTCCCTTCAGAGAAGCAGAATGAGGAGACCATGGAGATGAGGCTGAGAGATCTGAAATACAGACTTCACAGAAGAGTCTTCCTCTGACAATGAAGCATGGACAGCAATGCCAGTTATTAGCTTTGGAATAAAAAATAGCAAATCTAGTCTCACACCACACTCCTCGCCTTCACACTCCATGTAAATTCTCTAAGAAAGGGAAAAGAATTGCTAAGCTGTGCAATCAGAGGATTGGAGAGATGGATGATATTCTGTAGACTTCAGCAAAGCAAATTTCTATCAAGAGAGTTAGTCAAATATTGTGAGGGTTTTTTTTTTTTGTTTTGTTTTGGTAATAGTGTAAAATCATACTCACAACTCTGCAAGTGTTCTCAGCAAAGTCCTATTCTGTGGATCTTTCTTCAGGTGGTCCACTACAGCTTGAACTATGATTGTGTTGTTGTAGAGATCTCCAGGCCACTCTTTTATCAGGGTTGCAAACCCCTAAAAGTATAAAGGATAGTGAAGAAATAGAAAGAACTGCCTAAGGAACATTTCAAACATCAAAGTCTCATCTAAGCCTCTGAGATGGTACCTGCTGCGCTTCACCTCTAAGCTATTTTTACGTGCCCACAGACATAAACAGTGCAGAACACAGATGTTCCTTCTTCAGGCAACGTTATTAAGATTAATGAAGCTGAATCTTTTTCAGACGCTGCATGCTTTGTGGAGCATTTACCACTTTTGCTGCATTAAACTAATTAAAAATGAAAACGTTCATAACAAGCAACCAAATGCACAACATTTGTGTGCTCTGAAAAACACTCTACCTTTTCATTTGGAAACTGAAAAAAAAAATCCATCTTTTTCCTATATTAATTAGTATTTAATTGACCACTGATAATTTGTTTGAATGCCACAGAGAATTTGCTGTCTGATTGCTAAGCTGCTGAGGATATTTTGCTGGAAATAACTATCACATGTGCACGTGTCAGGCAGCCATACCTCATAGTCACTTTCCAAAAATTCATGCAGGACCATTTCATAGATAAGAGGTTTCAAAACTGGATCCCGTCTGGGCAAGTAACGACTAATGGCCTAGAAGAGCAAAGAAAATCAGATTGGAAATTACAATAGGTCAACTATGAGGAAAAAAAAAAAGACTATTGTGACTATTGTGAAACAAAGACAATAATCCCACCTAAACATGCTTTGTGAAAAACACTATATATGCATATTTTAAGCAGTATTCTAATATGATCTGCTTTAACACAGCACATATGGAAACTATTTTATTTACCTAAAAGTGCTTTCATTAAAAAAACAGTGATAAAGTATTCACTAAAATGGGAAAATCAGCTGTTGGACTTACAGAAGTTCAAGTGTTCACTGCCAGTTGTTGGAAAATAAATACCACATAACGCCCTTCTGAAGAGGCAAGTTTCCCAAATCTATTTTGATCAATATTACTATTTTATCTCATAGAACAGCAAAAGCATTCATTAGCTGAGTGCATACATATAATTAATGTCACGTGAAGTCACTACATTTAATAAAGAGTTCTGCTTCAGCAGCTATTCCTACTTACCCAAATGAAAATTAATTTGAGAGTACATCTCTCTGCGGGAAGGCTGAACGAGCACGGGCTGCTGCTGGACAGGAGATACTAAGGAGCTGCCTTCTGGGAGGCAAGAAATGAGAACCCAGGCAGGACCAAATCGGTCCAAACCAGGGAATCTGAGCACAGGGCCTCGTTGTCACTATTACCGTGCAACTAGAGGCTATTACCACCTGCCAAACAAACCCTGCCATGACCAGCAGTGCTGGCACTTTGGGGATTGTACTTGCAGGTCCAACACTGGTGAAGGTTTCCCAAATATATGTAGGTATTGCTTACTGCCTACTAGTGACACGGTAGCGTTCGGTTATTAGATTTAAGTTGCTGAAGTGAACAAAGCAGGAAAAACAGCATCTCGCTAGGACAGAGTTTGTGTTCCAGCTTTACAAGCGGCAGTGGCTGTTCACAATAAATTCTCCTAATACGTAAATCAGAACAATTGCCTAGAGTTGCATCTTTCATGAAAGTCAGCCATTTGTAGGTGAAAAAGGACATGAAAACAAAAGACCAAAAAAACATTTTTTTTAATGGCTTTAAAAAATTAACTGTTCATCCCTCACAGGTCACCTCTTCTCTCCCTGCTCTTTGAGCGTGGCCAGCCTTCCAAAACACAGCATGAAGCCAGCATCAGCTCCCACCGCCTGTTACTGAATTTAATAACTATCTTGGGGCACTGTCTCTCCAGCTGCCATGGGGAATCAAATGCCCAGGCCCTCATGAAAAGGCAACTTCATCCACAAAGGAACAAAATATTAACACTGGATATCAGCCGAAGACTCCAAGGAGGGGGACAGGCTTAAACTGCTGTTTTCATATCTGCTTTCCACCTCCTGCCACATCTGGCGTGCCAGGCTCTCCCAGGGAGGAAATCTCTCCTGCTGCAGTCCTGCTGCTCCAAAGGAAAACTGCCTTCTCCAATTTGGCCTCCGTTCTCAAAGGCAGAGAAGCATCCAGATGAGGCACATAACGGAGCTGAGACCTGTGCTGAAGGTCACAAACTCTTCCTATTCTATTGACAAGTAGTAGTTCAGGAGTGAGGCTGTAGAGAGGGAAAAGCAGCTCCAGATTCAGGATATGTTCGTATCAATTCCTGAACCACACACTTCACCATAGAAAGTGACTTTAATAAAAAGAGGGTACTTTTAGGGAACAATAAAGGGAACAGTTTTCTTCCTTCATTTCTTCTCAATTCATGCTTTTAGATTTCTGATGTTCTGGTGTTGCATGGAAGCGACTCCAGCACAAGCACGTTATTCTCTCGAGGAAAGGGCTGGAGGGACTGCTGCCAGGCTCTGAAATCTCACAGTCACCACAGCAAGGTTTGCTACAGGAAATCCACTGAAAACCTGGTGAGAGACACCTCGATACCAAGGCACAGCCTCTGTACGCAAATCACTCTGGCACAGACACCCCAAAAATAAAAAAGTAAAATACATCTGAGCAAACACAAATTTCCCAAACTCAAAGGGCAGTGACACCATTGGGGTGTCATTGATAAATCCTTCTGCAGGAAAAGAAAGTGTAACCCTTTAGTCTCAATACCACCCTGGCTGCTGGCATGTCACGTGGTACTGGAAACACCACCTCTCTTGGGCACTGCCTTATACACGTGAGGAAAACTCTTCAAGAGAACTTCCTTTCAAAATGCAAAAGTAACTGCTGGGATAACAGTGTAAATAAAATAAATATCCCAAAGTGAAGGATGCACCCTCCAAAGTTAATTTCACTTATTGGTGCCAGAATACATATCTGCAAATCTCAGATATACTCTCCTGAGCTGCACCAAAAGTCAGTATAGGCTACTTTTATTCTTGTACTTACACAAATTCCAAGCAACATGCAAGGAAATGCAGTCATTTTTAGGAACCATTTTATTCAGATCTGACTCTAGTTAGTTAATTTTCAGGGTTTTAGCTAGTTAACTTTTTCAGGGGCCTTTAGTAACTGAGGAATACTTTTTTTGTGATTGCAATAGAAAAAGAAGAAAGGGTAATTCTAGAACTGCAGATTCAAACTGAACAATGTCACATATCTACAGTCAGCTTTCAGAGGGCTGAAAGCAACTAACTGTTTAGAAAGGCAGTAATTTAACTGAGATGTTTTTGCAACAAACCTGCAAATATTTTTTGCATTTTACAGTCTGCTGGATGACATAAGTGGGGATAAGAAAAACATCCGTTCCAGATACTAGCAGCTGAAAACAAAATAAAACCAAAGGGACTAAAAAGCAGTGTATCAAAATTTCACCTGTCCCTGCACTCAGGTCCATTATTGGATTGAAATAAAAGACAGAAGCATGAGATTTCACCTTCCAGTGTGGCAAGGAGTGCACCAAACCACTAAGAACTCATACAAAATTCAAAGCTGTTCCTGCACTGGCACGACTGTAAAACAAAAGCCAGGCATTTCTAAAAACTATAATGATGAAACACTTGCACTCTTGGAACAGAATTAAACAGCTCAAAACCAGCAAGGGACTGCATGCTGTGAGATCTTAATAATATGTCCTTTTTGGCTCATTGACTTTGAATAGGAAGACATAAAATTCAGAAATAAAAGTACTTGCATTATCAAAGGGAGTGAGTATAATGTTTTCTACTGTTTGGCAGTGACAGCACTCTAGCCTTAATGTCCCAGGCAATTTATTAACTGAGAATCTCACATAAAACATGTATCCTTATGGCAGCTGGCTTGTGACCAGGGAAAACATAGGACAGGGCAGCATGCTCCTCTCTCTTGACAACATTTCTAGCAAACAGCATAGGATTCCCCTGTTGCTTTCAATTTAACTCTTCTTTGGCATGAGATTTAACTATTGTTTGATAAACAAGGCTGTGGCTCTCTTGTCAAAGGACTTGAATTTTCAGGGAAGACCCTCATCCACAGAGCCTCTGTTGCTTAAAAGATTTGGGACGGGACTTTACAGGATATACTCAAAGGCAGCATGAAAAAACACAAAATAAAAAGAAAGATCAGTGGGAATAGCATATCTAACTGTAAGCATCTTTGAAAGTAAAAGCCTTAGGGGTTTGTCTTTTCTTGTGGGATGTCAAAAAGTTAAAAATAGGCAGGGAAGTACTTGTATGTGCTATGTTTTCTGACCTCCTTTGAGCCTTATTAACATACATGTACCAAGCTGAAGGAGAACTGTGTAACTAGAGATCTTGACCAGAAATTTCCACAACAGTGTCATGTCTTGCCACCACGCCATATGCATAAAACTTTGATCCATTAGATATACTGATGAAAATGAGCAGAAAATATAACAAGCCAGTTTCATGAGTTCCAAAAATGCAAGCTAACTTACCTTAAGTTGCCCTATTTCTTTAAACTTGTAAACTTCAAATTCCCACAGGTCTGTGTTTTTGCCAAGAATTTTCTGGCACTTTCTGGAAGGAAGATGAAAGAGGAGAGAACAGAGGTATGTACACGGAATAGTACAAATGTGACAGCTTAGTGCAAGGCCTCCTTTCCCCTTTCTTCTCCCTGCCAGGACACTCTCAAAGGTCACATATTTTGGCAACCATTGCTTCAGGCAGGGTATGCCAGCTACTCCTCCTTTCAGAACGTATCTGCTCAATTTTGTTGCATCTAAGAGGACTTGACTGCCTGCTCTGCATTCGTCCTTACTGATTTGAGCCACATTATTACAATTAGCTGAATTTTCAAATCCCATGAATGAAATTAAGCACTTAGAAAGATAAACATATACATACATACATACGTACATATACATGCACATGAAGGCACAAATGTTATGTAGTTTCTGATCCTTACTCTGGATACCCAAAATTGCCATTTTTATTTACACTTATGTAACCACAGTTTGCTTTCTGTATTACATGTCTCAACACTAGTAAGCTTAAACTTATCAACTTCCACACCAAACATCAATTTTGAAAATCTCTTGTGAGTCTGAGGAATAAAGGTGTACTTTCAAAAATATTTATATCTCAACTCTTAAGACTGATTACAGTACTTTTTTGTTCACTTCAAGTGAAAAATAAGGACACTAACATCTCTGTATGTTTTGAAACTTTAGTTATTCCAGAGCACCTGGAATATCTCCATCACAACATACTTCTGAATCTGTAAGTGCCTTTTTTCTTCACACAGACAACTTTACCAAGTCAAGAAAATCTTTAATATTAAAGTTACCGAGCAGCCAGGTCATATTCTCCTTTCTCCACTAGGTGATTTATATAGGCCAAACCAATGTCCTAAAGAGAAAGGGGATAAAAATAAGCCAGTAAAGACAAAAGTTTGGAACTTTAGGTACTTCACTGCTACAGGGAATGTTGTTTCAACTATATTGTTGGGCTAAGCACCAGTCCTAAATGAGTACTATCAGTTTCCCAAGATCTTTAAGACTGACAAAACAGTAGACACCAGGTACTTGCCTAAGCCACTCACACATTTTTTTTAATAATTACTTTTTAATGTTTTACCATTATCATAAACTTACTGACACTGGGATAGTCATGCTATTGCTACATGGTTCAAAATACACATATGATCATTTGGTCCTTGTATCAGTTATGTCAAGAATAAAAAACCAGGAACAGCACAAAAACCCTTCTTTCTCAACACACACAAAGTTTGCATCAGGTTAAAATAATATTTATTGAGAAGTCCTAGTACTACTACATGAAGTAAAGGAATTACTGATAATTTAGCAGGCAGCTCTCTCTTTATTATGCAGTAGTAGAGAATAGAAACTAGATGAGCTAACAGGCTTTTATAATTAAAAAGCACTAAATCATACTGGATGATTTTGCCCAAAGACCTGTTTTCATTTACATAATAGGTTCCCCTTAGAGAAATTTATCATACTGCCCTGCTGCAGATTTCTTTGCTAGGCACTTAAAATATGTATTTTCTCACATATACATATGTGAGAAACACAGATAAACATATGTGTTTCTCTCATACAAACAGCCAGGCCTTCTTCAGTAATACCAGCACTGGTGCAAAAGTCAGTACAGGCCAGTGTACCCACTGCATACCTTTAGAGTGACAGCATTAAAAACACAGCACTTCCAGTTACAAAGAAGGCAGCACAATGGCAACAAAAACAAAACAATTGGGAAGATTTTTTTTTAGTGAAAATCCTGTGGGCCAACACCCAAGTGACCAGAGAAGACAGTAGAGGAATGGGACTGTACCCAAGAAGAACAGACGTGCTGAGTGCTGTGAAAGAGGTACGAGTGGTTTGGCCACAGCTGGGCTGAGAAAACAAAACTCCTTTTAAATGTCTATGCACTAATCCTGCACTTCAGGCTTGACGTCAACATTTTTTTTCCTCTTCAATATATTCCAGGGCTTTTGCCCTAGGTGCCAAACACCTAAAGACTTGTATATATTCACATTGGCTTTCATCCTAATGGAACAATACTTTTTTGCATGCCAAGAAACAAAGTGTTTTTTTCTTTTTTCTTTTTTTTTTTTTTTCTCTCTACTATATTGCCTTGACTTTGTTTAGGAATTCTTTCATTTTTTTGCAAGGCAAAGAGCAGCTAAATCATGCAACCTCTATAACAGGTATCAAGCCATTAGGTCTTGACCCAGCTTCTGGATTACACAAGAGGAAAAGAATTTTTAAGGTGTATTGACATGTAATATGCATGCTACAGTAGGAATTTGCCTGTAAGTTAAATACCTCAACTAATACTTGATGCTGAAGTAAAACACTTCATATTTAAAGCAGCAGCAGAAGCAGCAGAAATATCAATGTGTTCATACCTAGATCAATTTGAGAGCTAAAAACTCGCAATGCTCTTGTGCTTGTTGCACAGGCTTCTGTCTCTGCCTCCACGCCACTTTTTAAAGCATCAGACCCTGTGTGGGTCTGTGAAGAAAGTATAAACATGGGGAATTAACCATATAAGAGTTATTAACTATAGATTTAAAAAAATGAGAACTGCAAATTAACATGAGATATCTAGATGGGAAACTTCAACTGAATTTTAATAGGATTTACAAGGTCTTCCATTTATCCCTCCAAAGCTCCTGCCAAATCCTGTCCCATGTACAAGCTAAAAGTTAGAGAGGAATGTGTCACTCCCACACCCATTCTCAAATATTGCAGTACAGTGCATTAATTGAAACAGCAGGAAATTTAATGCTGAAAAGCCCATCAGCAGCGAAGTGCAATTCTCTTAAATATCAATAGCACCTTCATAAAATCTGGATCCTTTTCTGTTTCACACACCAATATTCTTCCTTCTTCAGCTGAAATTAAGAAATCTAATGCTAGCTGGAGTTTGCCTAACAGCTATTGTCCGCTGTGGTATGGAACAGGAATGTATTTGTAGCACCTCACAGGCTTCTGAAGGAAATCAAATGCTTTGTTTTGAATAAAAGTTTTGAGACTTACCAAAATCTTGTGTTTCTTTATGGTTTTCTGACTTATTTCAGCTGCCATCAAAGCTTCCTATAGTCATAAAGTAGAAAGAAAGAGACACCAGCCAAATAAATAAGACTTCAGTACACAAAGCTCTAGAACTGCATATATCCTCTATTTTTCAGAGCATAGTGTTTGAAGCACTAGAATTTTTAATGCCATGGTTGGATGAACAGCTCTGAATTCATACTCAAACAAAGCAGTCAACCAAAGAGAAAACTATTTTAGTTTCCATCTGGGTTCTCTCTACATTACTATATTAGGATCAAATCTCAAGCCTACAACGCAACAGACAGTGCAATCCCATTGGATCATTTTCAAATGAGAACTATCAAAACCTGTGAAAAAAATCATTTGGAAAGGAGGAGTGGGGGAAAGGCTGCTTTTCTGTCCCCCACCCCAAAAGCCTTCTCCTGGCAGAATGATTTATTTTTCTTAAGTGCCACCTGCTGCTCTTCCACCTCCTGCAAAAGTACAGAAAAAAAAAGGCACTTTTACAAAGAAAAATGAAACCTTTAACAACATGAGCTATCTCCTACCTTGAATGGCTTTCACAGACACAGGTGCACACAGCTTTCCCTGGCCAGTTACTGGATGGAGTCTTTGGGGACCAAATGCTGTGATTTACATAATGGCAAAACTGCACTCATCGTAGGAGCTGCTATTTGGAAGGGAAAGCATCCACAAGGACTTTCACAAAACAGCATAACAAATGCCATGATTGCATTACCAAAAAGAACAAATGCTGAATGGCTTTCCCCTCGTTTTCTCTTCTTATCACAGGCATTCAGCAAAAAACTTAATGCATTGTAGTAAGTACCCTAAGAGAACAATTTCAGGATATCAGAAACCAGAGTCCAGAATCCAAGTATCCAGTGGATACTTGGATGTTGATATTGCCTGAAGGATTTATCAGCATTACTGCAGATGTTTAAATACATATGCTTAAAATCTACCAATCCTTAGAAAACTAAGTACTGAGTTGCTTTCATTCAAGGAAACTGCACATCCTTGCTTTTTATTATTAATTTTGCTTCTTTCTGAGGGAAGTTACTTCCACCTACCTATTTACACCTAGAGTTTGAGCCTGTTTCATTTAGCCTTAGGATTAATGTGGAGCAATGCACAGTGCCTTAACACACCCGACTTGCTCCATATCAGAAGTAGTTTAGCATGGGAAACTTCAATATCCCCCATCAAGTCCCCCTTTTTTCTCCCCTTCAGTTTGGGTACATCCAGAAAAACCCATACATAGCTCATCAGTTAATCACTCTACTGCTTTAGAAACCAAGAAACTCAGCTCTAATCAATTGTTAGTGACATCTAATACCTTTCACGTCCAACACTGAGAGCAGTATTCACTGTCTCTAATCCATCTACCTCCTTGGGGTGCAATTCAAAGCCTTCTCCTAGCTAGAAATCTTAGCTGTCCCTCAGAGACCACGGAGGGGAGCAGCAGCCCCTGTGGAGGTTGGTTCAAGTTCAAACCAAGTTGAGGGTATAAGGTGCTTTATAGCAAAGGTTTATCCTTACATGGACAACATCCTCCCTTGCAAATATTTAAACAGTGAGTGTAGGAACAGGTAACAGCTCATTCAAATAAGCTTGCAAAGCTGCCCTCCCACCAGGAAAAGTCTGAAGAAAAGAATGTTGTAAAGATTACTTCATATTTTTTCTTTTCAAGAAGCCAGTCGATGTGGTCGTCTTGGTCCCGTTCTTTAGCCACAACTACATCTCTTGGGCTGATGATATAGAAAAGTGATTCACCTTCCGAATACTCTGCAAATGCACACACAATTTTGTTATATTTTCCTAAAGCGAAGCTCTTTTTTTAATACACTTGGGTTAGGGGTGGGAAAGAGGGATTAAGAAAAGGAGAAGCAAGCAAGACAACAAAGCTACTCCTGCAGAACATATTTGTTTGGGAAGCTGTATTCTCCAATAAATTGAGTTTAAATGGCAAAAACAGCTTTCAAAAAACAAATAAACAAAGAAACAAAATCCACTACAGCTTATTGCAAATTCTGATTCACCCAGTATGTGTAAACTTTATGATGGTTTAGAGCACACTCATACTTTTAGAGGACTATTAGACTACATAGCCTGAAATAAACTTATCAAGGTCAAGGCCATCAAAAGCATAAATGATAGATGCCATAACCCCTGGGGACAGAGCACATCATTACAGCAATGCATTTGCAATGCTATAAGTTAAGGTTATATGTATAATGCATTTGCTTATACCATAAGCCTTTATTTTTGAGTAAGCTCAAAGTAAAACGCACTCAAATGTATAACTAAGCGCAGAAGATGATTGCTCAGAATAGTTATGTTTTCTGAAGAAGGCATGAAGAAAAACTATCAATATTTTGCAGATATGAGAATGAAATCCACCCACTCTCCCCTACAAATATGTGCTTACAAATATACTCTCCTAGCTATAAACATATATGCACAAAATAACGCTTTTTTTGAAGCCATCTGAAAAAAAATGATAGACCTGTCAAATTAACTAGAATATGCCTGAAGAAGCACAACTGTAGGCATTGGTGTGCCATTTAGGGACAAGTGTAAAGCCATTCCAAGCGAATAGCCAACTGTCTTGATAGGAATCGAGAGGTTTTGGTGATCAAGGATACACTATATTTCTAGTGGCTTGAGGGCACTGATGTAGGCAAAGAGGTCTGCTAAGCCTTTTATTTAAATTGCTTAAAAACCAGATTCATAGATTTTTAAGAGCCAGAAGGAATGTTTCTGTGTAACACAGGCAATACAATCTTCACTAAGAAAATCTGCCTCAGCCTTGCAAAGCATTTTTCTGAAATACAGCACATATATCAGAAAACGATCCTATCTTCACTCAAAACAAACAAACAGAAGAACTCATAAGTGATAAAGAATTCCCATGCTCTCCAGCATATATTCTGCCAAGATTTAGTCTGCTTGACCATTACATAATTAAATCCATCTTCCAGGCAGCATTTGCCAAGCTCCAGGTTCTATGCATGACATGTTACCTTTCTGGGATCTGCTATATGTTGATAGCTTTATCAATACAGAGATGCTATCGGATGCATCTTACTGTTCAAATGACATTTATTCCATCTTCTGCTCTAAAGCAGCTTTCCCTGACACTGTCATTCACATCACTATTTCTGAAGACATAAATTTGTCCAAAGAGCCCCAAGAGCTCTTGTAAGACCACACTGAATGAGTCTTTGTCAAAGGCACTGCCTTTTACAGTACCAGTACATTACATGATATCTATATTCCTCCTTTCCTCAATATGTCTCTCTCTACTATATGGCATTACAAATTATGATATCTAAACATGCCCCTCTTTGCAGGCAAAGCAGATGGTTGTTCTCTAATGTGTCCTTGTAGAATTTCCACCCTACACCTAGGTCTCTGCTATTGTGTCATTAGAAGTTACAGGCAGTTATTCAAGCAGATGTTACAAAAGTGAAACAGAAGCTTTGATTGTTAATAAAGTCTTTTTTTAAAAAACTAAGTTATGAAAACAAAGCAAAGTAATATTAAAATCACCTACCTAAATGATAATCTCTACATTCATTTTCCTGGAATCCTCTTACTGTGAGCGCATCCGAAGAGATCTCCTCACAGGACTCAGGTAGCGGTTGTACAATATCCAGCCTGGGCCTTGCACAACACTCCACTTCCTAGAAAAATGTAAACATCTTATTTGCATCCTACAGTTTACCTTTCCAGTGGCAACTGGCTGTCACCTATGAATAAGACCGATATTCGTCAACTGCAAACATTCCCCAGCTCCCAGTGCCAGTATCCACTTTGCACTGGGTATTCAGTTGTGACCTATGCAAGCTGTAAAGCTCTGCTCCACCGAGTAGCCATAATTGTAGCTGAAACATACAGGAAAGTTATTTCTACTCTTGGCTTGCTTCCCCTGACAGATCAGTGCAGAGAAGGAGGCTTAGACAGTCACAAGTCTAAACTTTTTCCTAAGTTTGCTCATTATTTTTCTGCTTTTGGTCACAGAGGTTTTCAAGGCTACTACAGATGACCGTCAACCAGTGCTTCCAGCAAGCACTGGAATTCCAAAATTTAAGTCAGGTTCTCAGCTGAGGTCATGCTCTATGAAACAACGTTATTTCTATACCAGCTGGAGTTTAAAATTACACTTTTAAGCATCCAGCAGTAGCGGGAGCAAAATTAATTCTAGCATAATCTACCCCTTGGTTTACTGCTGATTTTAAGCAACATGAACTTGGGAAGTGTAATGTAGGTCATTTTGTTAAGATGACATAATGGATTCTCATTTTTTATCCAGGGAAAGCATGGATTCATCTACCTGTAGTCTTAATTAAGTCAAGCTCTAAGACAAACCTTTGCTATATGTCTGGCTATGAATTAAAGCTAAGCATAGCATTGAAGAACAAGCTGACATAAGAAGAGACTACACTCATTTACCCTGCTTAATTGGCAGTCTTAATTGGCACTCGTCTTTTCCTAGTTAATTGTTCCCATTGCAAATGAAATCGGAAGGTGACAAATGATCGGAAAGGTAACAAATAAAAAGTTTTCATCTGAGAGGTGTGAAATCAAGTATTAAGACCACCACACAACCCAGAGGCGCTTCTGCTGTAGGCTCAGCCAGGTAGGGCTCTGCTGAGCCCAGGAGGCTACTTCTGGCCATGCTGGGGCAGAGCCACCATGTCAGAAAGAAAAATTCTTTCTTTGCCAGAATTACTGGGAGGACAAGGAAGTTATCCAGGGTTTGCTGTTTGTTTTGGCTTTTCCTGTTTCCTTGCTTTGAAGACAAATTAAAAACAAACACACGACAAACCTCTTTGCTATGTTCTCTTACTATCACATTACCTGAAATTCTCTTTTCATCTTTCTTTCCCGCAGCGGCCAGGATGAGTTTAACCTTTCTCAGTTACTACCTGCTTGAAGCTAGCTCTCCTCCAGCGCTACTTTTCTGTGGACAACAGCTCCCAGTTTCCTTCCTTCCTAAAAGGAAGGAGGAAAGCCAACCTTTCCTCCCCCTTCCTCATCCCATTTATTTACCTCCTTCTTTCACCACCTCTCCAGCCCGGGCACACTATTGCCCGGGCTCTCTTGGGAAGCACTGCTGTGACATTATTTTCCCCCTTAATATAAATAAGGAAATAATAATCCGAGGCCCCGCAGCAGGGCCAGGGGCTCGCCCTATTGATTCCGGCAGCCCGGAGCAGTTGTTGGAACCTACAGCGTTTCAGTGCCTAGCAACACGTTGCTTGAGGTTACTATGGCGATGCCGGCCTAACGCAGACACCCTCGCACAGAGATGATCAAGAGCGTCTGCCGCTCGCGCTCCGCTACTCCCAGGATCTCCTCCTCTACCTCTCCTTTCCTTTTCCGGCGTGAAATAAAGGCAGGAGACGGGCTGCTGCTCTCTCCGTGGAAATGACAGGCGTGACTTGTCCCTTCCGCCCGCCCATGCAAATGCCTCCGTGGGCACGCTAAGTAAGGAGTAATTTATCCCACCCCTGCCACACTAACTCCTATTGCTGGAGCTGATCAACTTCAGTGCTCTCACTGGTTCTAACGTGCGGGGTCAGCAAGCCCCTCCTGCAGCTGAAAAGATCCTTCATTTCTTCTGCTATGCAAAAAATTAAAAAAAAAAAAAAAAAGGAGAAAAAAGAAATGAGGGAAAAAGAAAGGAAGGAGAAAAAAAAAAAGGAGAGAGAAAGTATCTAGTGTGATTTGCTAGACTTGCTGCAAGAAGCAAAGGAAAGCAGACAGGACTCCTACAAGACAAATACATTAGTCTTCCCCATTAGCTCTGCTGACCCAAGTGGATGGGTCAGGGAAGCTCCGAGCGCTGCTCCCTACACGGTCCCCAACACGGTGCAGAGCCACATGCCCGGCTGGAGCCCTCGACCACAGGGCAGCTGCTGCTGCGAGGAAATGGGAGCAAGAAGAATTACCGTTTTTTCCGAAATCTCCTTTACATAGGAAAGCACAACCAGCTGGTCGCAGAGAGGGGCAAGTCCGCTGATGTGGAATTCGGTTTCGAACTGGAAAACTGGAATACAGGAGAGGCAACAGATTAAGTAAATAAACAAGCAAAATTCACTCCCTGAAAAACACAGACAACTGATTTCCAGAGGCAAACAAGAGCACACAGTAGAAGCCCTTCAGAGAAATGCAGACCCAATATGTATAACAAACCTACAGACTTCCCAGTTGGATCAGCAAGATGATGAGAAATTGCATTTAACAGATTAAATTCCGCTAAGGGTTAGAAAACGAACGGTCTGCGCTTCAGGACATGCCGGAGATGAGACATGTGAAATGAAGGGTCAGCTAGATTTTCAGTAATCACATTGAGGAGAAAAGGAGAAAAAAAAAGAAAGAAAAAAAGCAAAACGCAAACCAAAACCAGTAAAGTAGGCAATATATAAAACATCTTCTTAAGTTGGCATGTTTGTAGCAAGACATGTGGCTTTACAGAATCCCACATGCTTTATCTATTATCTATTGGTATGACATAAAAACCAAAGATCATTATTAATTTATCATTGCTTTAAACACCACAGGGAGATTTACAGATACACTCATTACAAAGAAAAGAAATGGTTAAAGAATAGTCCCTTTTCCTGTTCATAAAAGTGAAAATAAATTTCCTAACATTGCTCCTGAAATCATGACATTTAAATAATAACTGTTTTGGGAAAGAGGTAGAAGAGAGAGCTGTCTTGTATTTACAACAGGCTTATTAAAACAGAGATCTGCCACAGAAATAACTGTTTAAGATTAAATTGTGCTGCCTTTAAAGTGCAAGCACCAAATACTTGAGGAGTTTTTTGTTGATGGATCCCAAATCACAATGAGGAATTTAATGAAGCACCAAGAACTTGCTTGAGATGCTTCACGACTTGGTGCTTGTATTTGAAAAAAGATTCTTGTGAGAGCTTGTATGTATATCAAATGCACCATCATTTTCGCCTAAAGCCGCATTTTAAGAGAATCCAAGCATATAAAAAATAGTTTTCTTGCTTACTAACTAGCAAGCTACATCACCAGTATCTATTCGTTTCCTTTAATAGTAACCAATTGTTTTAGAAAACAGAAAATGAAGCATCAATACAGCAAAAATAATTTTCTTTAACTAACATGATTCCCTTCCTGCTAAAGCAGAAAAAAATACTGTCAAGCAAAGCACAGATTTGACAGCTGTCGCGATGATTAAGTAAATACTATTTCCTTCTTAATGCCCATAAACTCTCTGACATCATTGGCGGACGAACGCACGACTCTGGGAAGAAACAGGCGACCTGCTCCGGGAGGGAACCGGCAGACACCGGCCTCCCGTGCGGAATTATCCCATCCTCGCCTGCAAGGCAGGCTCGTGAGGGGACCTGGACGGGGGCACGTGTGGTCTGAGGGACAATTTCAGAACAAACCGTGGCAGGACCATCTACATCTCCAGTTTACAATTCAGTATTTGGGGGTTTCAAAGAATAGGGAAGATGGGCGGCAGAAGTAACAAGTTAAGGAAAAAATAAAGTCAGATCCAGAACACTGCTTTGAAGGGCAGCAAAGAAAGAAATTATTGACAGTTTTAAAAAGGGAGAACATATATCCACTCTTAGGGGCATACAAAATGCTGATGTTTGAATCTGGGGAGGAAACAGTGGATAAACAGTACCTAAAAAAGATTACAAGGACAATTTCCAAAAAGCATTGATGTTTCATTGACTTTTGCTAGAACTTCAGTTCTTTAGTCCGTCAGACACACTTAAAATGTTTTCCAACATCCACATAACATTGTATTTAGGATAAAGCAGTATTGCTCTTCAGCAAGACAGAAGGGAAGATCACTGCAAGAGGCTGCTTTCAAACAGAGTTTAGTTTCCCACGTTTCACTTCCAGCTTTCTTGCAGCTTGTCCTCCTCAAGAGGCAGCGGGGAAACACCGTGCTCCTGCTCTGGCACTACTGCCCTGAACAACCAATATCTGGTTCTTCTTCACCCAATAACAGTCTTGATGCAATTAAAAAAAAAAGTTTTATTGAAGAAATTACAGAAGTTATAGCAGCATAGAACACAAAATAGGTTAATCTGGCCTACTCCTAGGTGGTTTAAGGAATCATTTGTTGTGGAAAAAGCAAGGGGGAGGGAATCCAGCGCCGACCTATTCCAGTAATGTTGTTAACTTGAAAAAGATCCAAAACAATTAAATCAAACGTAGCACACAAGTAAATGGGAATGACCTAGATATGGCCACGTGTTATGCATGTTTACGCCTGTCAGAAGAGAAGATGGCAAATATGCTGACACGGGATCTCCTCCACGCTCAGTCTCTATGCAGAGCTGTCAGACAGATTATCAAGAAATAAAAAAAGAAAAAGCTGTAAATCTTTTCTCTTGTTCATTAAAAGAAATACGTGACAAGAAGCACACTGCTGAGATGGGACCCTATGCTACTTTATTTACCCAGCCTCTATGAAAAAAACCTTTGTATTTTAGAGACCTACATGCATGCAGCAGACAAACTACAAAAATATCTATTTCATATAATCAAATTGCAAATTACAGATTTATAGAGCAACATTTTGGTTACAGGGATGTCAGAGGTTTTGCTGCTGATCCCAACAGAGCCAAAGTTTGGACATTATCTTCTGGGAAAGTAAGCAGGAAGCTAAAGTAGAATGAACATGAACTTACTGCGTAAGGGAGAAGGAGACTTTTTTATTGCTATTATTCTATATAATGTCGTCAGGAAAAGGAGAAGCAAACACAACCTATTTTTTATGTAGCATATCCATGTATTAACAGCAGCGCAGCTGCAAGGCAAAGCAACCTGACCTCAAATTCAGGGTGATTCTAGGGTGCTGCAATGATATCATTACCCCTGCCCAAATTACTTTTTAATCGGCTATCTTGTAGTGTTTCTGAGATGGTACCTTTATCACCAGTGCTTTTACAGGGCTAGGTTATGCATGCAAAAAGAAAAAAATAGTATCAAATATGTCAAACTTTGAATAGCTATCATCAGATTCATGTAATTTCATTTGATAAAACACATTAAACAGTATTTTTTTCATAGCTGCACTCAGTTCTGGTTAGAGGATGAGAAAAGGCCTTTACTTCATATAAGCATGACTTATGTTGTCTTTACATAGATATAAGTGAATCAGAGAGATAAATATACACAAATTTCAATTTTTATAGAAATAAAATTCACACTTTTAGGTGTATTACCCAGCATTAGTAAAAATCGACTTTTTCTAACATTCATATTTTTCTCTGAAAATCTTAACAGATGATCACCCTCTCATGCTTTTAAGAACTTCCTTGTTTACACCAGGTTTCTATTTTACATTACACCTAATATGGTCTTCATATATTAATCTTTCTAGGACAGACCCAATTCTGACTAAAATGAACAAAATCTCATGATTTGCCCAGTTAAGAAAATGCTAACTGTGATTGAAAAGAAACAGTAGATTGGAGGGATGGACAAATGAAGCAACCCACAGCAGTTTCCTTTAACTGTGCATAGTTTTGCCCGAGTACCTTCGGAACTGCTTGCAATTTTTCTCCCCAAGTTACTGTATG
>JAVCKT010010642.1:38373-57308 GCA_032273925.1 Rhynchotus rufescens
ATTTAACTAATCATACATCACACTATTATTTTTCTTGAACTCTAGAAGGAAAAGCAGTAGGGTAAGATTAAAATCAACAGCAGGTTCCATAAGACCAATAAAAAGAAAACAGAATTTCTCAGTCTGTTCTTCTGACCTTGGAATCCTGATCCTTCACTCTGTTTCCAATGGTAGCAAAAGAGGTCTTAAAGTTTCTTTTGGTGTAGCACTGAAGACTAAGTTTGCCTGCTTTGGAGACCATTTAGCAGTCACTAATCAGTCCTCCTTAATACAACCTCAAATTCTGTGCAGCAACAAGGATAAGCAAATTTACTGAAGTAGAACAGGGGGGCAAAGCTAAGGATACTAGTTACTGAGTGTGATAGTGAAACAAAAACAAAAGACCACCACTCAAAATCCAGTTTTAATCTGTAAAAGACTCTGTATGTAGTAGCTGTTACCTTACAGCTACCAGAAGAGAATGGAAACATGCAAAAAAATCACTGCTATAACAAAACAATTTCTCTCAATTACATAAGAGAAAGAAAACAGGAAAAATCTTTTTGCTCATGTAGGTCATCATCTTTCTCGTGCAACATCCTCTTGCTGTTGAGTTAGCAATATCTTGTCTGCTGTAAGCAGAATTGTAATTTGTTGTTTTACTTGCAATCAGGCTTCGTGGAATGGAAATATGGTGCTCAAGTTACATTATCCCTCTTTATGTCACACAGCAGTAAAATCATCACTAGAAATATGGCAATCACCTACATAAACCTCTAGAAATAGACACACAACCTTTAAGAAAATCCCATGCAATCCTTGATGACTACTAAATCAGAAACTTAAGTCTGAAAGCTGCGAAGTACATACTCTGCAAAACTCCTTTTTTTTTTTTCTCTCCACATTAAACATTGAACTGAACAACTCTACCAACTAATATGAAAAATATTCAGTGGTGTGTCAGTCTTGATTAATTTTACCAAGGAACTTAAAGGATCCATTAGCCTATGACATGGCAGAACCAGTAACAGTCTGGGTGGAACTGGCTGTAGGTAGTTTTTTAGGTGGGAGGAAGGAGAAAAGGGCAGGAAACTGCTTTTCATAGAGCATACACGTCTGAGGAAGTCAGCTTATAAGGTCAATAACATTTTATCTCTAACGATTTTCTGCTAACCATACTCCCTAATTAAGCTTTAAATTCTACCTCTATAAAGAGAAATACGCTTATATGGTGGATCGCAGTATCTTACTTTACAAACTGCATATATATGTATAAAATTCTTTCCCACCAATAAATATTCTCATGCTTTACAATCAGAAAAAAAAGTACAATTACTCAATACTCAGTGGTATTGTGGTAATGGTTTGTTATGAGCATATTCACAAAAGATGCAAGCTTTACATCAGAAATCTACTTCAAGGGGGACACACATGGGAGTTAATCGCTCAAAAGGCACTGGCGACCAGCTGGCACCTGGAATTAAGGTGAGATTCTTCAGATAAAACCTGGGCTGCAGGAATTGAATAGGAAGCTTCCAATCAACTTAAGTCTTTTACTGAGTTTTCACTGCTGATTTCTACTTACCAGCGTTATTAACAACCTGAGTAAATTAACTCAGACAGAGATGAAGTACTTCTCCACAGAAAAAAGAATACAAAAACCTGAGCTACTTCACAAGGCTATTGTGTCTTGCAGAAGACTATTTAATCCTTGTAAGATGTTTCACTTTGAAAAGCCATTATATTAACTGTAAAGTGCTAATTAGTTCTTCAAGAAAAAGCCTTCTAGTAGGCTCCAGTTGAGGAAGGGTTCCCTGTTCAGCAGTTGTCCAGTATTAGAGCTTTTGTACGCCTATCAGGAGCCAGCACAGAGGTCAAACACTCTTTAAGAAAGATCACAATGGCATTTAGCCCACGTTAAGCCTGTAATTCAATACCGATATTCTCTAATCAATACTGTGCTTTGCTGCGGTAGCTGACGGAGCTACACTGATAGGATCTGCTCAGCTCACAGGCATTCAAAACCTAGGCAGAAACAGTGCACTCGAGTTTATCTGTGGCACTGAATGAACAGCCACGTCCATAATGAACTGCAACACGCAGCCCAAGAGACAGCAGAGAAGATTGAAGGCAAGAAGAAAATCCCCACTAAAACACTGAAAGGTGTAAATAAAGTTAGTGATGTCACATAGATCTTAATTCATGGAAGGTGTGTTAATATTTCCTCTATTTTTCTCTTGCACAAAAACCACAGCATCATCCTTTTAAAAAGATGACAACTACCACCAGAGCAGTTTGGTGACATTACACTCCCCTGCTACGGGCAGTCTGGTTTTGGATCAGGGAAGATATCACACTTTTTCCTATCTCGGAGTAAGTGTGCTACATGTTAGAACCAGAAAACAAGGAAGCCCTTGTTCCACAGTGTTCTTCTACACACCTACCTTTCACAAACTTGCAAGGCAGGAAATAGGTCCTCTCTTCATTTGCTGGGCTGCAAAGTTCCTTCAGTTTCTTTGCACTGAAGGAACATTTATGTTTTACCAATGCTGTCACAGTTTACTACGCTATTATTAACTCTGATACTCTCAAAGTCACCCTTTGACACCCTTGGTTTTCATTTCAGATGCAGAACTGTAGGCAGAAAGAAAACACTAAACATGACAAAAGTTGTGCTGTTATGAGCTTGGCGTTTTTTCATAAAGTATGATGCCAAGCAGTTGTAAGCAAGAACATGAGGATATTCAGCTATCCTGCCACTTAAGAATAATCTTGCATTGTGTAAGTTCTAGATATTAAAAAGATTCACACTGAAAGTGTATCAGCTTATGCATTCACTTAGTATTCATATGCTCTTGCAAGAAAAAAAAAAAAAACACAAAAAGCAGAAACACAAAACAGCAAAAAAATAAAAACAAAACAAAAAAGCCACCTGCTTGCCAGCTTGCCCATGGATAATATCAAGATTTTCCAACTACACATCTGAAAGTAAAGTTCGTCAGAGTAAAATTGAAATAGACACTGTGACATAATACTGGGCTCTTAAGAGCAGCTTCTACACAATTATATCAAAAACTATTGTAATTTCCACTGAGATTTGAACAAATAATGCTGCCCCCTTTTCCCTCCCAATTTAAAGCAATGACTGCTGACAGCCTTTGGCAGAGCTGTTTCAGTGCTTTGACCTGAAACCAGAGAGAAATCCCAAGCACATGGTTAGCAGGTTAGCGACACAGCTCTCAAAAAAGAGAGGATTTAGGCTGAAGAGTGTTAGATCAAGAAGCGACTTAACAGCAATGTCTAACCTTGTCTAGATTTACACCTAAACAGTTTGATGAGTGCTCTTCATTATTTTTAAATAAGGTTTCAAAAGACAGAGTCAGATAAGGCCAGATTCTTCATCATAGATATACCACAACTAAAATTGTAAAAACTGCAGCTGGTCATCTCTCATGTAAATCACCCCTTTTAATTATTTTCAAAATTATCTGCAGGTACACAAAAGCTTATATAAAGCTTTGTGGACAGAACTCAAGACTGAATTCCTCCTCAACATAATTTTCTGAAAAATCTAGAATTCCAGAGTTAGAATTTCTTCAGGGAAAATGCAATCTTAATCAACAAATAGCTTTTAAGTCTCAGTTTGTCACATCTTCTCACTCTATCCAGAACTTAATGAATCTTCCAGTTGATTTTGAGGAGCTGTTTTCAACCTGTTCTTCTCTGAAATGATTAAGCCACATGAGTCTCACCCTGCAACATTATGGTCAGGATGCTGACATGGTCAGCGGTCCCACTGCTTTGCAGGCCAGGGGGTCTGATTACCTTTCTATTATTACTCTTTACAAAATCTTCCTTATCAAAAATTTGTTGTGGGGACACTTGAAACTTTTTGTTTACTTCCCTTCTCCTCGTCATCTCACAAAGAAATCTACTTTATGCTTTACTCCATGTATGTTTTTTATCATTTTTTTTTCTATTAATCAGTGATAACAAAATTTATTCTTATCACCTAAAATGGAGAAATAGGAAAGCAAAGGGGAACAGACAAAACACAAAAGCAAAAAAGGCTACAGGGGAAGTTCAAAACAGCTCTCTAACATTACACGAAGAAACATTATAAAAAAGTGATGAATGATAAAATCAAAGACAATTCATTTAACTAAGGCCTATGTTCTCTTTAATATGATACCATGATTATGGTTTAAACAAGATGAAAAGACACATTCTCTGTAGGAATCTGTATGAAGGTAAAATTTAGATATTTACAGTTCACACAAGGATCTCTGATTTTGGAAGGGCACAGAATTCAGACTCATGGAGATTACAGAAAATCCCTCATGAGGGCACTGTGACAACCTCAGACAACCTCACCAGATAAAAATGAGGAGACATTTATGTTATAACTACATATTGCCTTTGAATCGTAACAGCTTTGCCAGGCTAGAATGCTAAAACAGACCTCTCAAAGCTTATCTAATTTTGAGAAGGAGAGCACCTTCATGGAATCATACCTATTTCCACATAGCGGTTCGGAAGGTCGCGCATTTCACTGGCATGCCGTTCCTTTACGGAGCAAATCTGGAAAATAGATTTGGATCATTACGATAAACAAGCTGCAGCTCACAAAATAATATTAACTCTTCCCAGAAACTCCTTATTGAGGCATGCTTGTGCACAAATTTCTATAATTTGAAAAACATAGGCTATAAGATGGTAGCAATGCATCAGTGAAGAAGAAAACAAGAGAGGAAAGTTGTGACTGTAGCACATAGCCCTATAAATATGTTAGGAAAGAAGGAGGAAAAGGGACCACAGGAGAAAATTCTAAAAGCAGGCGCTCAGTATTATTTCTTTACACTATATGAGTGCAGTACACACGAGTTTGATTTTCCTGTCTTCTCATACTAAGTATCTCATTACCTTACTATTTCAGTAAGAATATGCTATTGCATCTCACAATAAGAGGAAGAAAACATGTATATTTAAAGAAATGCAAATACCCAAGTGTTGTAAAGCAAGCAAAAACACAAGGAAGACAGATGCCAAACTCAGACAAGCCTGCTGATTTGTAAAATTCAAAGCTTAATGCTGCAAAAGCTTTTTATGCTTCACCTGCCTCACTTTATCCTCCCTTTCCATCTACTGCTAACAAGTACTTTTAATTTCCCACTGTGCAATGATGTAGCAATCTGTTATTAGAAAGCACCTAACAGGCTTGTAAGTAAACCCATGTCAGGTGTTAGACTGAGCAAATCATACAAACAGTCTGTAGTGAACAAGTTTGAAATGCCAGTTTCCTGCTGAAAGTAAAGCAAACCTCAATCTGTCTCCCCAACAGTCTTCTCCCTGTCCCATTTTTACCATGGTTGACTGAAATTATATGGATGTTTCATCAGTCACAGCCCCCTCCACCACTAAACAAACCCCTCCAAAACAAAGCAAAACAAAAAAACTCATGGCAAATTCTTCTTCCTTAATGCTAATCAAAAGCAATGAATTCACAACAGCTCTGTAAAAAGCTTTCAAAAGAGGAAATCTCTCCAAGGCACAGGGAAGTGTCCCCGAGGACTGCACTCGCTGTGAGCTCCCACACAGAAAACTGTCTGACCGCTGGGTGTCTATCACTCCTCCTCCTCCTCCTCCTCGCGAGGGTCACTCCAATGACATTTCTATGGCAGCAGGAGTCCTGCACACTGGAGTCAAACCAAATTCTATTCTTTTCGATTGTCTTTGCTTTTCAGAAATAATCCTCTGTTTCTCTGTGATAACAGCAAGCATTTATTACAAAGACAGGTAATTGTACCTTTACTGAATTTCCCCAGCCAATAATCAGCGTTAAATTATCCTTCCAGCAAAGGCTGCAGGGATACATATCTGGGCGAAGGCTTATGTCGTCTCGAGGCACATTGGTAATTCTTTGCTTGGAGATCATGTCAAGTATCTTCACGCCCTGGAAGTTTAAATAAAAGAGAAATTTATTTAGTCTGACAAACTCCTAGCCACCACATCCCAGATTATTCTGTACAGTAAGACGGCGAGGCCGTTTATGGCACAAGGTTCAGGGCAGGTCTGCACCAAGGAGGATCGCAGTTTAAAAGGAGAGCAATCCCCTCACAGGAGGTGACAAAAGAAACGGAGAGAAAATGTTAGATATTTTGAATTGACATGCAAAATGAAAAGATAACAAGGTTATCAGACAGATTACAAATTGTAGTCACGATTCTATCCAGCACGTTGGGCTGGTGCTGCTACTGAGGAAACAGCAACAACAAGAAGATCTCAGCTCTTCCAAAATAGTTCCCTACAGGCAAGCAGAAATTTCCACCTTGGAAACAGAAGAGAGGAAGTAGCAACTCATTAGCACGAAAGAAGCCAACTCGCTCTTCATCTAAAATGCATTTCTACTCTTACAATATAACAGAAACAATCGTATTTAAATGACACCTGGTTCTCTTTGCTGTGATTTTTCACTGACTCTTCAGGAAAGCTTCTGAATGAGCAAAACAAAAACCAAAAACAAACAAAAAGGTTTACAGACAGGAAGATTAAAGTCATTTCTAAAAAAAATAAACGAGTCATTAATCAGATTTTCCATGTTATTTAGAAAAGGTGAGCTGTAACCTTTCCAGTAACAAAATGGAGATTAATTTCATGCTAAGTAATGACTTGTTTCTTAGTGATTTAAACACAGAAGTTCCCTAAATAAAATGATGCTCTTTGCTAGATATTTCCTTTAATATTTCCTTTTCACTGAGCAGAAAAAAACAGCTCTCATGATCACAGAAAAGCAGATGGAAGGGACCTTGAAAGGTCAGTGTCCGGGATGCCATTCCATGTTATGATTTCTCCAGTGACAGAATTGATTTAAGAGATTCCCCTGTCCATTTCTGTTCCCCCTCACTGCAGGTTTCCAGGTCCTCAGCTCTACTGATTCAACTGTTCATAAGTCAACAAGTCCAAAGGTGGAGGTCACGGTCCAGGCTTTTTCTTTTATCTTTTTTTTTTAACCTGTATCACAAGGAGCAGTAAGTGCCCTGAGGGTGGGCAGGAACACGCAGCTGGGGATGGGCAGGGGCTTCTTCAGTATCTTTGTCACTAAAGACATTTGAAGAAGTGTGCAGTCTTGTTTGATCTGCAATTTGATGAAGTTGTCTTTTACTGATCTACAATCACAATTTTCAGGTAAAAATGACACATTCTGTTTTTTGTCAGGGCAGCAAATGCCACATTAGGTAGGCTAGCTAACTTTCAAAGCGTCCCAACACAGCAGCGTAGAATCCACTACAGCTAAAGCATCTTATTCCCATCGAGAACCAAAAAGACTTCCAGAATCACCTTCCTTTCATTAAGAAGCCAAAATCCTGTTATTTTATTGTGAGACAGGCAGCCTAACACCTTTAAGGAGTTGGCTCCCAGGTCCATGAGTCTTGTAAAATTCACAGACTAATTCTCACTCTTGGCCAAGGATGAAGGAGAGGAGGGCACAGCAACAGATGTGTGTTATATGAGCATGCAACAGCAGAATTTGGCCTTGTCTATATAACCCGGAGCACATCTCAGAATATCCAAGGTCTAACGAGCTCACATATAAAGTGACAAAAAAAGAAAAAAAAAAAAAAAGCCAAGCAAACCAAATAACGTAAAAATTAGGTAGCTAAATGCCAAGTGCATTAAGTAGCAAGGCTATATATGATTTTCTCTGAATGACTTAGGGGGAGGGAGAGAGAGAAAAAAAGAAAGCAATAACCCTCCCTCAATCTTGCAGGAGGAAGGAGAAAAATTTAAAAAGCTAAAGGTGGGGGGAAGGGAAAGCCCAATAACCAAATATATTAATCTTTTGGAGGGCAAGTGTCACTTCATTTTTCATTGAAGGATAGGCCCTGACCATGGCTTTTTGTCTCTGACAGATGGTTCTCAACATTTTATTAGTATGCTGTGTTTTGATGTGGCACGTCATCTCCAGAGATAACTCTCCTCAACTGTCCTGTCTATTCCCAGCAGATTCAGCCAGAATATATATTTTAATTGTATGACTCTGAAAAGAACAAACCCTCAAAAGAGTTATCCCTATGATGATCAAGTGGTTAAAGAGGAGCACAACCACCTCTAACAATTACACACAAAACTGGTTTTAAAGGAAATAAAAGAACAATTGCTTAAAAATATTTTTATAAATGCTTCCCTTTAGGAGGAGAACCATCCTCCAGGCGAAACAAACCAAAAGGACACCTAGTGCTTTCAGAAACATCTTAGTCACATTTGAAAATAAAACTCCGGAATTTAGGTATGTTACATACTTAAAATGTATCCCTCACTGCTGAACCTATAAACATAAGCACTGACATATCTATAAGATATACGGCCACAGGTGCAATACAATACCCAGCAGGATGATGATGGTCCCCTTTAAGATAGGAATAATACCTACAGCAAAAAGGGTCTACTTTCTCCAAAGTCTTTTCCGTTGGTCCACCCGAACAAACACTAATAACTATGATTTTCTTTGGCCTATTACTTTAGAAATACATGCAATAATATTGTTTCAATACAAAATTTTTTTGGTTTATGAAGAGTTCACATAAACATGACTTCCTCAGGCAGCTTGCCTCAGTGGTGAAAACTTTGCCTTACGACAGCATATAGTGGCAACCATTCCTAATGGTTAACTGGGCAGCTACTTCTCATAAATTTCTTCAGAAGCATGCAGTCATATCAAGAACACAGAACAGCCAGCAGGAAATGCCAGCAGCAGGGTTATCTGTGAAGAAAACATCTAAAACACTTTCCTTCAATGCCATATTTAGTAGAATCCTCAAATGCATCATTTTTAAAGGAGTAGGTGGACATTTTGTATTAATTTGAAGCACTTACAAATATCAACAACTTCTGTTCAATTACCAGTGACAAATACTTACCATATTATTGGCCCAAGCAATTAAGTGTCCTCTCCATTTTACATTTCTTATGTTTCCCTCTCCTTCATGTAAAACCGAGGGCTTCCATCTATTCATCCAACCTCTCTCATACAACAGCAACTATAAGAAAGTGCAACAAGAAACATTTCTGTAATGTAATGCTGTATGTAAAAACTGGAGGGTTTTTTCCTCTTATTCTTCTCTGATTCAAGAATAGAGAAATCACAAAACAAAACAAAGCATTTTCACATAGGACATTTACAATGAGAACTTTCTTCATCACCGAACTCAAGTTGCTTTATTAATAATAAGGAGTCCTGCTATAGAGCTTTTCAAAAGAAGGTTAAGTACAGCTAATTCGCACTTTCAGGACACACAGATAAAGGAATTTAAGAACTTAAACATACAGAGCTAGTGACAACAGTTATGTAAGAAATCTGATAGAGAAAGTGGACTGTCTCACACCAATGAGTGGACGTACTGATTTACTGACGGGATCTTTCCTCCCTCCATAAAACAGGAGATAGAAAATCTGAATCCCACATGTCTGAAGGTTGTCACACAAAATTGCCTAAGAACTGCAAGCTTTTGGTTTGGTCCCTATATAGAAATACACGGCATGCAGACTGAACCGCACTACAACAGCTGCTGCTTGTAAAACCTTTGTCCTTGGGAGTCCTGTATTCTGCAGATGGGGGTTTTAAAATATTTTAGAATATCTAAAACCACAGGATACCATGAAATGCACTGCAACAGCAAATAAATGAATCCAGCTGTCTGCAGCTTCCATGGCAGTCCAACTCCTTTACCTGTTGCTTTATGACTCCAGAAAGTTATTTAATGGGATTGTAACAGGGCCCTGGGAGCAATGCTAGGGGCAGCACTTGGAGGGATTCCTCAAGGCAAGGAGCTGAAGCATCTGTGAAGGCTGTGCCTGGAGGCGCCAGCCCCGGCAGCCCGAGCCTGAGCACAGACACACGCACACGAGCTCACCTGCATCTCGCCCCACAGGGCTGCACCAGGGCCACCGAAACACCTACATTACTGCCCACCGAGGCCCTCACTAAATGAAGACCTACACTGAACTGCTGTCTATGAATACACATCACATTTCACTTCTAAGATCCTGTTGCACATGCCTATGTGTGGCTTCCCCCCAAACCCCCACTCCATATTGGTATAAAGACTTCATATAATAAAAAGGTAATTATTTTAAATACTATTTTTAATGATTTTTTTTTTTTTTTAAAAAAGGAAAAGAACAAAACAAAACAATTTCTCAGCCTGCTTCTCTATGCTAAAGCCGCAAGATGGCACCAAAAGACAAATATTTTCCCTCAAAGTTTAAGCTGGTTGCTGTCCAGGAGGGTTCATCAGGAGCACAAATTTCTTGCTCACAGACATCCATCCTCCTTCACACCATCAAAACAACCCGGTTCCCCTCACAACACCCTCCTGTACCCCATTCACATGAGGGGAAACAGGGTAGTTTTTTGCCACCTCCTATGGGACACGCTCCAAGGCAGGTGGCAACGGGCCCGGGCTGTTTTCATCCCGACACCCTGCACAAGGCTGCTAAACGTGCACCAGGTAAAAGGCAAGGCAGGCTGCCCTTGTTCATATCAACTGCAATTTGACCCTTTCCTGCTTATTACTGCGTTCTGATCTAAGTTGATTACACACAAGATTCAGAGCGAGCGGGGAATGACTCTCTGCGGCCACTCTGGTGGCTCTCATGCTTTGTGAGCATTACGTTTTCATGCTTCTCTGCCCCGCTAAGAAACTGCAAAGAAAAAAATAAATGACCTGAGAAAGACCTGATGGGAAGGGGGGAAATCCTGCCCCACTCTATGCTCAACCATAAGAACCTGCTAAATTCACCTCTCAAAGGAAGGCAGTAGCTGACTGCAGTCCGATGTTGTTTGCAGCAAAGGTGAGGAGCAAATGGGGCTCACCAGAGCACGCCCAAATGTCCCATTTTAAAACAAGAAGTGCAAAAAGGAAGCCAAATCTGCCTTGCATTCAAGACTATGGTTTCATTAAAAACTATTAAAAAGATCAGGAAGCACTTTTACTAATTTATCTGCAATGGAATTACCTGTATTTTTTTCTGATATGCATTTAATTTATTTATTTCTTACAACAGCTGACACTCGGAGCCTGAATTAGCAAACACAGAACCTCAGCGTGTGTTTCAAAGCTGCTGCCCGCTGGATGCATTTCACTCAAAAGACTCAGCCTAACTTATTTCTCAGTCTTGCACTCCGTCTTCATATTGAAATGTTTATCGCACCAGAAAGCCATTTAAAACTTCACCAGAAGCTGGACACATAACAAAAAGCCCCACTGTTTCTGGAGGGACTCCTCTTCCCACCTCCCTCTCCTTTTGGTACGGGAAAAATATTTTAGGGCTTTATTTGCTATAAATCCCGTATTTTGGCAGTCAGCATTCACAGTACTTATATTTCAACAGCAGCCACAAAATGAGTTTCCTGCATTCTCTGCAATACAGTCGGCATCATCTTCTTTTCGATATCCTCCGGCAAATCTGTCGAGTTCTTTGCTGAAACACAGTAGCACTTAAAGCACACTTCCAGCACCTCTTGCACGTAGCACAGCTACAATAACAAATTGAACTTTGATTTGAAGGCAACCCACCCACAGTACTTGATCGTACACTGCAGTCTCCCAATAGCTTACTCTTAAATTATTTGGGAGGCCTTCATATCTGCTTATGCTCAAAAACTGGATCATTAAAAGAGCAGGTTCAAGAAAATACAAAATACAATCTTGAAATAGAAGACATAAGCTTGGTGCAGGGCAATTTTTGATTTGAAGAACAAGTTGATTTAATTCACTGAGTGAAACATCACTAAGTAACTTCCACTCCCAATAGCTAAGCATCCTCAGACAGAGCTCACAACACTATTTGCAGAGTGAGTCCAATACAGAGCGCAGACCAGTGCTTGGGTTTAATGGAGCTTGTCATGCAATTAGCATTAACACTAATCACATGTAATCCCAGTCTTTAAACTACGCATAGAAAATCCCAGTCCACTGAACAAAGAGGCAATAGGTAGTGACAATAGGATGAAATAATTCAAATGAATTTTCACCTTGCCTCCAAATGCCCTGTTAAAACACTGAAATAATTCTCACACTGCCTGAACTTTCAAAGGAAACATGCCTCTAATGAACTACCATGCACAGCATCATGTGTGTAAAACATTTCCCGTGTGTATCACTTGCCGCAATTCCTTTGCTTTAATGTTGCACCTTGTTTGTAAAGGAAATTCTGGGAATTTCTTTGGTAAAGGAAATTCGTAAAGGAAATTCTAGGAATTCTGTAAGAATTAACACAAAGAAAAAGATAGAAACTTACATTTGTAATTGTAGAGCCACTCTTTCTTTCCCTGTTGCAGCACTGTCATGCTAGTTTCAGGCAAACCCAACTAGGCACAACCTCACTGGATTTATTCTTGTCCTATTCTTTGTTTGCCTAAATGCAGAGATGTGGCTACCTGTGGTGTCTGTTTTGGCACCTGTTTTGCCAAACCCCTCTGCTCAGCAAGGCAGAACCACCAAGAGCTAACCCATTACTGTGGTGGCTGCGAGTGACCGGCACAGGCACATGCTGCTTTAACAATAAAGCCAGCCGTGTTTCCTGGCACAGCCAAGATTAACAGGTACCTGAGAGCAACCCAGAGGAACACGCCACATGAAGACTTACTGATTCTGCATTTGTAGGAAACTTCACAGCGAGAAGCAAAATCACTGCTCGTGTTTGGATAGGGCTGGCCTGGATGAGCTCAAACGAGGCAGGTCCAGCTGTGGGCCTGCTGGTGAGCAAGGCGAGGTGTTTCTGGCACAAAGCTCCAGGTTTAAGGAGAGAAGGAAGGGAGGAAAAGAGAGGCAGCAACAGAAGTCGAAGGGGATCAAGCTGGGGCTTGGAAAGCAAGTCCTACAGGCAGAGATACAAACGCTCACACATTTCTTATACTTTGAACCTCTTTGTCTGACACCTCTGACATGAAGAAAGTTTTCCACTAGACTCCTGCAAAACATCCAGCCACAGACTATATTCACACAGGAGCACAATTCATTCTGTCTTTACCAAAGAAACCTGTCTCTTACAGTACAGGGAGAATTTTTTTTGCTTTTCAGAATAAAGTGCACATCTGTTAAACACTCAAACATCTGCTTATTAAGCCAAGAACACATGACTATAGATCAAAGTCTCATTTGTTGAATAACACAAGCTATATCCATACATCACAAGGAGCAAATCAGAGCCCCATACTATTGTGGCTTGCTGGCTGCTACAGTTTGTTTCCTGTTTATGGTAAATGATCCAATGCATGGACACAAATTGCCTTACTATTTACTCTTTCCTCACTTAAACCGGACCTTTGAGTATTTACTGAGTGACATTTTATAGCTTACAAAGCAATCTGCTTTCCTGTCTGGTACTCTTCTACCCAACGTCATGCCAAACAGCTGACTATCTGCTTTCTAAAAATGGACTGTGCTGCAAACAGCATCCTGACAATTTAATAATTTGTCAAAGTGGTCCAACCAGTTATTATGAAGTACATATCATAGGGTTCAGAGGTAAAGGTCATCTACTTACTCACAAAGCAAAGTGCATCTGCTGACACTAAAAAGCAGACAATTAAAAAAAAAACACAAAAATGTCTCACACACAAACCCAGATACAGTCCCTGGTAGACTTGACTTTAACATAGAAATTCCACTACCCATGGCAGCAGCTGCAGTTCCACAAGTGCTTGTGTGTGGTTCAGGGTCGCTCTTCTTTCAATGCATACGAAGTTGCTCTACTTGCAGTGGAAAAGAATTTAGAATATCTTCTTTTGTGTCTCAGGCAGAGCACACTGTGAGTCCCACACAGGATTTCAACAATGAAATTTTATTTTAGATTTAAATAATAAGACTGCCCCAGATAACCTTAAATTCTTTTGTCTTTTGTAACACACAAGCAGGGAAGCCTAATATTGAAACATGGATATCTACATGCTCAGATACTAATTCTGGGAGGACAAATGGGAACAACAAACGTGTTGAGGTAGACTCACCTGCATTTGGAAATTGGTGCTCATAGTGTATCTTCTCCAGAAATACAGACCTATTCTCTCTATATGTATTCTTATGATGATATTTTATATAAAGTATTATATACTGTATCATGCACATATATGTATATAGATACATATGTGACTGCTCACAGACATGGGTTAGTTTTTTCATATCTATCTCAGCTCCTTAACCCTTAAAAACAGCTTATTAAAAAGGTTTCAAATTGGATAGTCAAATCAACAGTTATTATGGAAAATCCATGCTCTAGGCAAAGTAGAAGCCCCAGCCTATAAGAGATGAATATTCTGCTCTAAATCCAGCTTCAGACTCACTTCTTGAATTCCAATCCTGGTAGAAGCCCCCCCAGACACACACACACACACACAAACCCTCCTAATTAAGACACATTCAGCAGGTGACTCGATTGCTCCAGCAGATTCAGCCTCCCACAAATACCACTACAAAAGCACTCATGTCTGGTTCTTGTTGTTAATCAAAACATGGAACAGAAGCCTCACTGATGCCTCTGCCTGCAGAGCAACCTGCTCTCCCAAGCTATCTTTATGTAAGATGCAGTAACCAATACCTTGATTTTGGAACTTCGATCTCCTTCAGTCTTCCCTCTTGGTTGGTTCTACCTCTTTAACCCTCTGAACGTGATAGTCACTTGCACCACACAATAACACTCATGTAGCTGATACGTTTGGAAAGACCAGTGTTCTAAGGGTTAAGTAAAGAACACCTTTATTGTAGCTTTACCACCCTCATTTAGCTAGCTTTTACCCTGCTATTTTTTAAGATTAGACCCTTTTTTAAAAGGTAGAAGGTTATGACCTTCAATAGCACAGTATTTGTCTTTTCCCTTGCTTTGAAGCTCTGCTGTCTGCTCTGGACAGGAATGCCCTGTTATTTACAATATAAAGTATTATTTTTGCAGGGTTACCATCATCTGCCAAGTCACCCCAATGGTGCTGCGGTTAATTGCTGAGATAAGGGGTGTGGGGGGGTGGTTAGTATGGCATCTATTGCTTCCCACTGAGCTCATGGCAGCACTTCTGCAATGGTTTTGCCTGTTTTTCTAGGCACACGTAATGTTGATCTATTGATAGCATTATGGAAATATCAGTTAGGGAAACTGATGGCATTGACGGAAAAAAAAAAAAAGGTAGGAAAAGCATTTAAATGCAAAAATAGAAAGCTCAGTAATACTCCAAGTTTAAGGAAAGTTCTTTACTTGAAAAGTTTTAACAAGAAAACATTTTAAATTGGTTAATTAGTTATAACACAAACTTCTTGAAGGACTCTAGCAAAAGCCTCTTTAGGTAAATATATAAACATGCAAAGTTCAACATATCAGCAGCTTAGCTTCCTACTGTCTGCAATGATCTAAACATTTCCTCCTAGGAATCACTGTTCTTAAGTCAACTTTAGATCAGGCAGCATTTCTGGGACCTGGTAAATCTCAATATCATAAAACAATTCAAGTACGTTCCAAATAATCGGCTAGTGCTGGGAATGAGAGCCCCTACCACGCATCTCTGAAGCACATAGGTTAGTGTGTCCCCCTGCCTCTCAGTTGTGAAGAACTGTTCTTCCTCAAAAAGCCTGTCCAGGTGCTAATTTACAGTTACAGACACAATTCATGAAGGTATTAATGTTAAAGGAACCTATTCAGGCAGATGTGTCGCTATAAAATTAATATTTAGGCAGATCTTTTAAGTACTCTCTTACCATGAGACAAAATGCTATTAAGGTTGGTGTGTGGTGGACGTTCTTGCTTTCTGAGTGCATGTGTGGTTTGGGTTCTGTGATTTGTTTTACCATAACTTGTTTTACAACCACGTGAAGGGGCTGAGGCTTCAGGTCCTCTTGGCTTCTCGTGGATTGTTCCATTCCCTGCTGCCTCCACGTAACTCTTTGGCTTTATATTTAAGACAAGATGAATAAAAACCAGGGGTTTATTTTTTTTCAAGACTTTTTTTTCCCCCTCAGAAAAAAATATCTTAGATAAATAAATAGATGCTATAGCTTTCTTAATTTTCACAGAGCATTTTATTGTCATATGGCATTTTTTTTTTTTTCTTTTCTTTTCTTTTTTTGGTAGAAAGGCAGAAGAGGAAGGGCTTATACCAGAAGCCGGGAGGTTTTGTTTGTTGGTTTTATGCATCAATAAAATCAAGTTACAGGTGTCAAGGGACTTATTTCAATGCTAAAAACCTTATGTTAAGATGTCAATTAAAGTTTTCCTGAAGTGGAAAGTTAAAAAAAAAAAAAAAGCAAAAAGCCGAAAAAAAAAAAAAAAAAAGAAAAAAGCCCAAAAAAAAAAAAAAAAAAGGCATTAAGAGTCAGTATACATTCCCTAGAGGACAGAATATAAAACAACCTGTCAAGTAATCAAAGATAACCAAAGAGAATGTGTTAACTCCCTGATGCTTTTCTCTGTTCAGCATCAGGTGAATCCAAGTTTTTCTACCACCTGACGGAGCCCTCTCCTATTAATTCCCTGCCTCTCTCTTTCCCTGCCACTTTTATCAGTACTGAAAACCTTCACAAACTCATGGCTGAGAAAGACGTACACTGACTCTGCATTATTTTAAGGACAACACCAACTCTGTCCAGCCAACAAAAGCTGTCAAACACACACCCACTAGCTTGAAAGAGGCTATTCTTCAAAATATATGGAACTGTTAATGAGAATTAAGTTGTATTCAGCACTAGAAGTCAGTATTTCTTACATGCCAGGAAGGGAGATCCAGCACATTCGGTGTGATGAGTCTACGAGTGATCATCCTTAATTCATAAGGGAAGGCGAGAGTAAAACTCCATTAATTCAAGAAAGATTTCAAAATCCAATTTTGTGTGTTTTAGGTCAAAACAGAAAAAAGTGGTACAAGATACTTGCAGGGTCTGAGTTGTCAATACTCCAGAAGTCAGAAATTTCACCTTACACCAACAAAACACTGTAATGCAGATTTACAGGACCAAACTGCCCCAAAAGAGGGCAAGAATGGGGAAGGCTGAAGGGAAGAAAAAACAATTTTTGCCTAACAAGTTAAAATCAAAGATACAACCTCCTAGTTATTTTTAAAAGCTGGTTAAAGAAAGCCTATGTTCATTAGAGTATGACCGCTTACCTTTTTTCCTCCTGTTACAAACTGCTTGAAGTGAGATCTTACAAACTGAGGATGAACAGCAACAATCTGAGTATAAAGTAGGAGGTGGGGTGGGGAGAAAGGAAAAAAAAGAGGATTACAGTTGAAATATAAGTTTGTACATTGCAGGGAGTAGATAGATACTAGACTTTTTTTTTAAAACTAGATAACTCTTGGTCAAATATTAAATATTACAGCCAAATTCTGCCTCTAAAATAGAAACTGTTTCAGATGTCTCTGTTTTTCTTTTTTTTTGAAGTTTTACCCTCACACAGCATATGTGAACGTTGCTGCCCATTTTTTTCCATGGGATAGGTGGAACTGATATGAATTGGTTGCAAAATATTGACCTCAGAGTTAGGAGAACCCTCAGAATTTATATCACAGAACTATAAAGAGAAATATGTGGAGACAGGTAACAGCTGAAACAGGACAATTTCAATTTCACTTTGCCTTTCGTATTTGAAAAACTCAATAATTTTTCTTACAAAACCTGGATCAGCTTTCTTCCAACCTAACAAGATCAAAAGTGTTTATATAGAGACAGGTAACTATTTTCTAGTGCCTTGAATAACATCACAAAGAAGCAATACTTGTCCTCTCGTTTCAATGTGGCCTTTCTGTTATTAAAGACAGTAACAACCCAATTACTATAGATTAAAACAAGCACTTACTTTAATAGGACAGTCAAATGTTTCATGATACTCTTCTGCTGAGTATAATCCAAATACCTGCACCTAAAGAGATATGAAAGAAAAAAGCAAGAAAATAAGAACAAATTCACCTAATAACTACTTTACAATTGAAAGGTCAATGTGATTTATGCATACCAAAAAAAAAAAAAAAAGCCTACAAAAAAACCCCTCATGTTTAACAATTCCAAGTATTTAAAACTTCTCTGGATTCTAGTATGGAAGAAGTTTAAGTATTTTCAGAAGCGCGGCAGTATTTAACTTCTTTTTCCTTCCCAAACACTGTAAGAACGAAGATTTACTTTTGCTTTAGGCCAATCAGATCTGTTTAACAGATACTAATCCAAGTAAGGTATAAGCAACACAGAAACATTAGGGAAAAGTAAATTAGAGGCTTCTCTTTTCTGAGAAGAAACTGGAAAGATTCTTTTTCCCCCCAAGCAATACCAAGATGTTTCAAGGAAGCTGCACATAACATTTTACATAGAAAAAAGAAAGTTGTGACAATAAAGCAAAACTAGCCTGAAAATCAAGCCTCATAATTTTTTTTTTTTTGGTGTCCTCTGCTTCTCCCAAATGCATTCAGTGCTTTCTGTTTTATTCCATGACCACTGGGAATGTCTGTCTTTGAAGAATCCTCTCTTCTCATTGATGCTGATGCCTCAGTACATTTAATAGTCAGTGTTGCAACCGTAACCACAGGCCATCAGAATATCTTTCAATCAGAATTAATCCCCCTGAAGAATGCTCAACATAAAATGTATGTATGTTTTTACATCAAGAGCATTAACAGATTTTAACCTGCTTTCATTACAAAAGACGTAATAAGGTACGAAGTGGAAGAAATTTTGTTAGACTTCTTAGATGACATGACCCTAGAAATAGGGCTTGTCAGATATTTTGTAAGCACAACCTTCTTTTAGGCTCATTATTCTTTGTGCAACTTCACCTACGTGATGAGAAGGAAAAGACAGCCCTGTGCCCCATGCAGTTCATTTGGAAAAGCTGCACTGGGCAACAAATCTGCCTTGGAAAGCTCCCGCTCAGGTTTAATCACGCAGCCCTGTTTTCTGGTATTCCCTTGGCTATATTCTAGTCTC
>JAVCKT010010643.1:0-10493 GCA_032273925.1 Rhynchotus rufescens
AGAAAGCTTCTTACTGCTATTGTTTGTCTGAAAAACGGTGTCATCTGTCAAACAGGGGCATTTAAGAAAGCTCCTGACAAGAGAGACATAACCTGATATATGATAATATTCGCTGTTGTGTATGTCATTAAACCAACATGACAAACAAGCTAGTCTTCTGAGGCCTACAGCAGTTTAAAGATTAAATTCTTGTGGAACATTTCAGAAATAGTTTGAGACGTCTAATCTCAGGAATAAGATGGAGATCTTGGTTATTTCTGCTCTTGAGTGAAACATTCAGTTCATCAAGATCAAAATATTTTTCCATTGAACAGAGGGAAACCGTAGCTTGAACCTTCCCTAGTGCTTCATTTTCATCTGATACTCAGCTCACTGAAGTTAAATTTCCCCAAAGCATCACTCTTCGGCTGAAAACACAGGGTGGCTTCTTGCCAGATACAAGATTTAAAGGTATTTATATGCTTACTTGACTTGCTTTGAATGGACTTAACTACAGAGTTTCGTACCAAGCTTGCATTCCTGCAACAACTTCTTTCCTGTTGTGCTCTGGGTCTTCCCAGGCTCCTTGCCTCTACAGGTTAAGGGACAGTGAAAAAATGTGTAACTCTAGAGCCGCGATGACAGCCTTGGCAAAGCCTGTGGCTGATGGGTGCTGGTTTGAGCAACACTGGCCTGCAGTTCGCCCTGTGCTAGGAGTGCCTGATGAGGCAGAGCTTGGCATGCATCTGGGCTGGTTCGCAGGGCGAGGAGATTCTTGAGCCCTGCCTTGCATGGGGAACTTCACAGCCTTCCTCCCAGCACAGAGGAGCAAGGGAGAGGATGCAAACAAGCATCTGCAAGCCTGGTGGTAAGGAATATGTAATGCAAAGGCAAAGCCAGGCTTTTGCTGATGCTGTCATTGCCACTGCAGAGTGGCAGTGGGTGGATGCAACCAGTACAGCTCGGACGCAGCCATAGAGAAGCCATGGATTGGCAATTGCACCCTGTCGACCACTGTCATCTTCAGCTGTGATATGTGGCTTAATCCTTTTCCAGGCCACATCCTCGCTGTCAGGAGGTGGCATCAATAAAGGAAATGAGCTGTGAAGTGACACAGGTAAAACAATGACAGATATTAAAAATATTTCCAAGACGTTCAGCATCCCCTCTTTTGATGAGTGGTGTCACTTCCCATGGCTCTCGATGGCCTCCCTGCCCTCTCCATGTGTCGCTGCGTTGCTGACACTCCAGCCGTGAGTTATGACACAAGTTACGGCTCTGCACAGTCCTGTTTCATTGTGATGATTTATCACTGGTATTACAGTCGTCCCTAGAGGCCTGAAGCAAAACCAGGGCCTCATCGTGCTAGTCACGGTATAAACATGCAGCAACAGACAGTCCTGCTCTTAAAAGATCACAAACAAAAGGTGGGAGGAGAAAGAGAAACCCAGAGATGTGAAACAAATTCTCCAAGGCCGCCCAGCAGTGAGTGCCAATGCAGGGAAGAGGCTCTAGTCCCTGCTGGCATCTCCTAGACCAGGAGTCCTTGACCTCTTCAGCACGGCCCGGCCTCTGCCACTCGCTGTATCTGCTGTATTGGGGGAAATTTATTCCTTTTTCTTAATCTGTTTTTTCAACATAGACGTAACAGTCATTGCCACCGGCAAAGCTGTTGGTCATCACATCCAAAATGTGGTCTGATGACTCCACTCCTTTTCAGAACAAAGTGAAAGAGAATAACTTAAATCACTGCTGTCTCTTTTAGGAACTTATGTTATCTTTGGGTCTAACAGCAAGGCTCACAGGGCTCATACTAAACCAAAACTATAGAGACATCTGAGGGAGCAGATGCATCCCACCTCCATTTTGGGGCTTAATGCTCATTTCTGCCCATGCTTAAACTCTGTCCTTGCTTCTCCTTTGCAACAGTTAGGGAGATATTGGAGGTCCTTGCTTTCCCTTCTAATTATGATCACACCTGGCAGGATGAGAGGAACTCTCCTCTGAGGATAAAAATGCTGTTTCCAGAGCTTAGCCTAAACCCTGGCTGTGTGGACTGACTCTGGTCCTGTGCTAACATGAATTGCACATTGCCTTGAAAACTTTGTGAGATGGCTTTTCTGAAGTGCACCATTGAATATAGGAGAGTTGTATAAGATGCATACTTTGCCCAAAGATACTTTTGATACTTATGAAAAGATTTGGTTATGCCCTTTAGAAAGACTTGCAAATAAAATACTCAGAGAGCTGCTAATCAGGAGTACGAGTTGGAAATACGGTCAAGAGTGGAAAGCAGTCAAGAGTGGTGTTGAGGCACTGATGTGGTATTAGGGCATTGTAAGATGTCTAAAGTGATGGATCCGAATACGTAGTGACAGCTTACAGGAGAGACAGCCAGACTCCAAGACCTGCTAGAAAAAAAACCAGAATGTGCTGTCCCTAAAATCCTGGAAATTGTGAACTGCATCTGAGGAAAACAGAATTTTCTTTCATTCTCTGGTTCTTGCCATTTCCATGGTATTGCTGCAGCTTTCAAGTATTATTGTGAGTGGAGTTCACTGAAAAGGAAATTTCCAACACATGATTTTGCTGCTGATTTGACTATCAATAGCATATTTTAAATCATTTCATCTTGCATAATTCGGCTGGAAAAAAACCCAAACCAACAAACTGCATCTTAAATTTTCTTCAAAGTAGCTGCTATCTAGTAATTTACCTAATCTATCAACATAGCCTTTGCCACCACTCACTACTCCACTCCTGAGTTACATTTCTGCACTCATTATCAATGCAGTCAATTAACCAAATTTACGTATTTGGCAAATACAATGTTCTCATTGCAGAAAAGGGCTGCCATGCTACACAAAGAGACATATTATTGAATGAGCTACCCTAAGTTTCGGACACTCCTTTAGCAGGTTGCCCCTTCCTCCTAGGCTTCCAATGATAATTTTATATGCACTATGAAGTTGTGGGGTTTTTTTTTTTTTGGCATCACCAAACTTTTGCCAACTATATGTCTGATATTCGGAGACAACTAGAGTACAGGATTACAACATTAGTGTGTTTATACTTCTATTTTTTTCAGTTTCAATTTCAATCCAATTTTTAATGCTGCAATGTGTCTTATGTTCTCAGCAGCAAGTCGCTTAAGGAAGATCATCACAGTTGAGCCACCTTCATTGTCTAAACTCAGATGTCCAGTTCATCCTGAGACTCCTCCCTGATCAAAGACTAGCACTGACCATTTTCTGAGCAGACACTGTAAATACAGCATCAATAGGGAGGCCCTTAGGGACCCAGGCACCAATTCAGCTTCACTGGCTTGAGACTCGTCCATAAACACCCTGACCTTGGCAGTGCTCACAGGCTGTCAGCCTTTACCAAATACACAACAACACTGTGAAAACCAGCAGTATCCAGCAGTCCAGATCTCAAGGTCACTGCCGTGACCACAGTGCTGCTGTTTCTAAGAATAAATATTAAATAAAAATTATATAATATAATTAAAAAATAAATTTTACACCCACAGAGTGGGGAAAATGGGATTTGAATCTTAAAGATAACAACATCGCCTGAGCTCCCAAGCGAACAAATTTAGTGTAGGCTCTATTATTGTTAAATGGCAACATTATCCTTGTAACAATATGGAAATGGAAATGCAATTGCGTATAAAATTGTATAATCAGTAAAATCCATATAAATTTTGAGCACTCCAATTAAACACAATTGACTGCTGCTTGGCACCTGAAACATTAGCATAATATCCACGCCATATGTTTGGCATTTTCTGTTTCTTATATCTGTCACTCTTCATTCTTGTCAGCTGCTTGGGACAACTTGCCAGATAATATTTGCAGCAATGCCAAAAATGTCTAACAGCTGGTGTGGTGCTGGTTAAACCCTCTGCGGCGTTGCAGAGCTCCGCGCTCCCGTCGCTGCGCCGGCAAGCTGCCTCTCGGAGCAGATGTTCCGCTTTGGGTTTTTTTTAGAATTAGCTTCAGACTGTTCTTGAGCTGGTTGTCTGTGTTTTTATGATCCCGCGTGCTGCTGCCTTCTCCAAGAGGACTGTCCTGGCTTGGACAGTCTCAAACCACTCTATGTAGCATTAGAAGCACTCAGTGCGAGAACAGCACCGGGGCTCCAGCTTTAGTGGGGTTGTGCTGCTGAGGTGCAGGGGACAAGCCAGAGCCCTTTGGGCTAAGGTTGCCAGATCTTAAATGCTCATTTTTCAGCTGCTGCTCCTTGCAGCCCATACATGCACATCTGTGGGAGCACATCTGGGCTCCAAAGTTAGCACAGGGCAATCCATTCTCCTGGTCACCCTCTAAATGGGGACAAGGCTTGCAGAAACACATGCATGCATTGCACGGTGATGGTCTTGCAGCCAGAGCAGGGCTCTGCACTATTGCCCTGGAGGCCCGTGGTAGAGACACAAGAGTCACCTCACTGGCTCTGCAAATACTCTTTAAAAGCAGCACTAATGACTAAGCTGGGGGTTCTCTAATGCCTTCTGTATAGAAAGCAGTGTGAGTTTGGAAGAGCCGGGAAGTGATGTGTGTAGGTGATTTACTTATCAGGATTTATGATGAGCAAGGCACAAGCACACCAGCAAATTAAACAAACAGGCAATTTCATAAACAATCTGATTTTATGGATAACACATAGCACATAGCGCTCCCTCAAGGCTGTATGCTTAAAAGGCTAATTTATGCCTTGGGAAAGAGGAATCCTTGCATTTGAATTTACGTCCTTCTCTTGGTAGAGACAAGGAGTTACATTCCCCTTTGTCCTGCTCAATGGAGTCAGTAGCCAGATCAATCAAACAGCTTCTTGAGTCCTCAGACACTGCAATGGAAGCATCTGCTAAAATATCCTTCGGTTCCAGAAGGCATCACAGGGACAATGTCTCCTTCCTTGGAGATCTTCCAAACCTGCCTAGATGCCACCCTCTGCCCCATGCTCTGAGTGTCCCTGTTGGAGCAGGAGGTTGGACTAGGTGATGCCTAGAGGTCCCTTCCAACCTCAACTGTTCTGTGAGTCTGTGACAAAGACAAGAAGACAGGAGTGGTGAGGAGAGGACAGCTCTGCCTCTCCAAAAAGCGCTAACGTGATCGCGTGAGGCTGCTTCAAACACAGAAAGAGGCAGACAGAGCAGAAGGAAATATGTAGGTTAACATGCTGTAAGACCACTGTCTAGTGGTCTTATCATACCATCACCAAGCGCAGGCTGCACTCTTTCCTTTACCACTTGGGATGTGCAAATGCTGGATATTAAAGTAGTAGCTTGTTCCTCACTTTTCCTTTTATTTTTTTTTGCATATTCAGAAGAAAAGATATGCACATGTTGGAATATAGGCAGTGGGCTGCCTGAATCAGAAAATGGATTTGCATGCTCCTTATTTTTTTGCAGACATTCCCTCCCCTGTACTATGTCCCTGGAAATTATCCATCCTGGGTAATGGATGGAATTAAATTAGAAACAGGACAAGATGTGATTACTCACTGAAGAAGAATCAGATAAACTGGTGAAATAGAGACTGCAGCTGGGCCTGTGAGCATCTGGTTTGTTTGTGTGGAGGAGTCGCAGAGGATTTTATCCTTGGCATTGGCTCTAATAGGCTAAACATATTGTCTGTTTATTGCAATATAGCTTTTTACCTCCATTAAAAATCATTACTGAGTCATTACAGTCCCTCACATAATATCACTTATTTCCAGTAAGGTGTTTGCTGTGTGAAGCCCTCTGTTGAAAAACTGGGATTAAAACAAGAATAGGCTTCATTTTTTTTTTTTTTTTTTCTGATGAAAAAACCCTTAGGCCAGTGAGGCCTGCCAGAATCTTTTTAAGTGCCGTGGGATTCAGCACAGATACAAATATCAGCCCGCTCATTTCTTAGCCCAGACGCTTGCCTCACTTCATAGGTAGATCATACTATCTACGTACATGAGTCATGTTCTTCATTTGCAATAGGACTTAATTTATTTAGGTACTTGGAACATCTCCTTACATGTTCGTGTTTTTTTAAGGCATTTCGACACTATACAAAGTCTGACCATCAGATTAGGTTAAGGTCACACACACAAGAAGTAGAGTATAGCTGAAGGCACAAGGGCTGTAGGGAGGTGTGTTGTGTTGCATTTCCTGCCGTGTGCTTATTTGTGAATGCACTCACTGACGTGGCTGGGTTTTGATTCCCACAGGCTAGGAGGGAAAATGGGAAATTTGTGCTAATCAATGTTACTACCTATTTTTGGAAGAGAGGTGACTATAGAACCCTGTAAAATTTCTGTACATCCATCCTCCCTGCCTCAAACTTTTTATGTTGGTTAACAAACTGTGATGTTCTGCTACAAAAAGAAAAATACAAAGAATGACATAAGTGGCTATTCCTGGAGGCAAAATATGCAGTGCAGTGCCACTCATTACTCGGTAATGTAGTGCACATACATGTGATTGCAATCCATCATTTTCACCACCACCTCATGTAGGATTGTAGCCAACATGTAGGGTCAGACAAGTACCTGTAATTCTAGGCAGCAAGCTCCTTTCAGCTTGGGCTGTTGCAAATCTGTCTTCTGCAACGTTCCACTGATGCTCTTCAGTTTATGGATGTGAATTATGCCAAGGAGATAGTCTGACTGCCAAGATGACCAGGCAATGCTTTTGAAGAAGCGTAAGCCGGCAGGTTAGAAAATCAGCATTTTGCTGTTGGTACTCTTCATTACAGGACTGCTAAAGTTTCTTGCCTATTGGTGAGAGATACATTAAAATGAAGTTTCCAAACCGAGTCCCTGCTCTGTATGTTCTCTGTATCTTGTATGACCTTTGTGTCGTCCCATTCACTTCAGTGAGCGCATCAGGTATCTAAGCAGGGATATGAAATGTTTGCAGAGTAGGAGGTTAATTCTTAGTATGGGTATAAAGGACAGGCGAGGACAAGCATGGTGATTGTGACATGAAGTTATTAATTGCTTCTTCTTCCATACACTACTCAAGCCATTGAAGCCATGTGGATAAGCCCCACTGTCCATATAGGCCTTTAGGGGTCTGAGATAGGATGTCACGTTTCCATATCCTGCATGGAAAAAGGCACGGAAGATATTGCCTGTGCTAATGGTGAGAGCAGAGAAATAAAAAGACCATTTCATCCCTCTGGTTTTATTTCTGTCTCCTTTGGTTATGCTACAATGCGTGCCAGTGCTGTCCATTAACACGAGCTGTTGGCAGATGTAGCCCAGTCCTCCACACACTTACAAAGCATGCACTGCCTTGATGCTTTCTGGAGTCAAGCTATTTTTTTTCTGGTAGATTTTCCTAAGGGTAGAAACTTTTGGAAGATTGGAAAGTTGTTGGACTTCTTCAAAGATTTTGAAGATTTCTAAATGTTTTATTTCTCAGAACTCCTCTTCAAGCCAGTGTAGTTCTGCCAGCTCTGTAATATCATTAGAAGCAACTTAAAATAAGCTCAGTCAAAGTAATTAAGATGACTCACAATCCAAAAACACATTTTTGATTTGCTTGTATTTCTCTAAGAAATATTTTGCTGGATTTTCATAGAGCAAAACACTGTTGCTCATTTAAATATCTTAAGTAACTTTTAAGGGTTTCGTTTGGCTGACTTCTTGGCCTTGCATCAATCTTGGGACTGTTTCACAAGCGATCCAGGGAACACCCACTGATAACAATGTCAAACATTCAATGTATTTACTGAACGTTTCCACTTGCTTGATCATTAAGGCATGCTTTTACTATGAGGTCACCAAAATTGTGTAAGTGTAGAATTTATGGGGTGATTTGAACTATAGGGGAGTCCTGACATGCTTTTGGCAAATACTGTCAGATACCATGGACTGATGCCACTCAGGATTTTAGCTGTGGGATATAATCAGGTTCTAGCATGAATGTGTTGCATTAGAATTCAAGTGCACTGATTGCACAGAAGATGGGAAAAAGGTTATTTAAACAGTCCATCCCTAACATTGTAGAAGTCTTTTAAAAGAAGATCTTTTCTTGTCTGATAAAAAAAAAAAAAGATGATTTAATCATAAAGCCTTTTTTCTAGCAAACAGAAATGAAAATGTTATTTTAGAAAATCAGAGGAAGAAAACTCAATACAAGTGTAGATATAAATATGTCCTTCTGCTTTCAAATCCTGCATTTAATCTGGAGAGAGCAGAAAGACAAAGGTTAAGAAAGTGGGAATGAGACCAATTCACTAGCAGAATGTGACATTTTGGAGTCCAGACCTCCTAAACTCTATCTCTGAGTTTACCATGGACTTCCTAGGTGATCCTGGAAGAGTTTATTTAAGGTCTGTTTGAAACTCATTTAAAGCACTGAATATATTCCATTTGATTTTAGCAGTAATTATTTTGGCTGCCTTAATTTAGCACTTTTCTTACCTGATAGCTTTTATGGGGGTTATCTAAGACATGGAGTCCTTGAATGAAACAAAGCAGGAAAAGTATCTGGATACAGGTAATTGCTGGCTTTATCATATATGTGCTGCTTGACCTTGAGTTTTCTGACTATTTTTCCTCCACAGTCTTGTTTTGCATGTTTATATTGCAAGCTCTTTCAGACAGGGTCTATTTCTCACAAGAGATTTGTGGAGTCTGTCAGCTATGGTCCTATTGTAAGATAAACAACCGATGGCGACTACCAATCTCGTCTGAAGTTGCAACTGTTATCTCTGTTTGTCTTAAAGATATAAATAAGGCCAGTTCTGGTGCTGAAGAAGGATGGCACAACCAAAACTCATGTGTTAGTACTTTTCAAAGACATTAACCGTTTGACATTAGCCCCATTAATTTGACTGTTTCATTACCTGAACTTCTTCCCTTAACATTTTAAAAATCAAATGCAGTTAAATCTTTGCCAAATGTAGGAGAACATAGGTAAATCTCATTTCAGTGTGGATTCTGGAAGTATGCTTACAAGTATTGACTATGTATCTTGATTTCAGAGGGAGAAAGAATAAAAGACATAGAAAGAAATAAGATAAAAGGTAGAAGAGTGATTCTAGAAGCCTGAGGATATTCTTGTCTATGTAAACTAAGCAAGTCTAGCTGATCAGTGAAAGATTCTTTCATAAAGGAGGCATGATTGATACATGCTGTATTGATTTTGATATACATTTTCTATGGATCACTAGCAGAATATGCACTCGAGAACTTCAAGTAGTATTTCTCCTGTTGATATGTAACATTCATGCAGCTTTGCATTATTTATAAATGTTCTGTCTAGTGCAAGAAGGCCATCTGTTATGGGAAAGACCTCTGAATAACACATTTCAGAGCTTTGTGGCCTATTCCTTGAAAGCTTTTGAGTATTACTTTTTCTAAAAAATAACATCATTTTATTAACCCATTTACCTGGGATAAATGCACGAATACTGAAACATGTCATTCTATCTTTATTTTTTATTTAAAGTTTTATTTTCCTATAACAGGCTTAATCCCAATTAGCCCTATCCTACCACACAGAAAAGGATATTGTCATTTTCTATGAAAAACAAACCCAAAAAAGTCATCTGATAAATAGCACTTTTTTTTTTTTGGGTAGACATCACTCTCCAGATAGCTGAAGGAGTTACATATTAGAGAATGGGTGTGCTAATGTAGTAAAACTGACACTATTAAGTGTTGTGTATGATAAATATCACTTATGAGTTGTCACACAGCTATTATTGAGAGACTATTCAGAAGAATCCAGTACATCATTGTCATCCAGTACATAACTGTCATTGTGCTTGCTGCAGTCACTGATGGCTAAATACAGCGTTTCTTCTGCTTTCAGGACAAGTAACACACAGAGCTTATTTAATTGGTATATTATTTGTGTATAGGCACCCGAAGAAATTATTGTAAACTGAATACAGAGGTGTAGACCATGCTAGCACTGCATTAGTGGTCCTCCTTGTCCTCAGCCAAGTCTGGCAGCTCTAGGCACCCTTCTGGCTCCAGGCCTGGGGAAACTGCAGTGATAGCCAGGAATCCATGAGGACTCCATCTGCCACCCCCTGCTTTCCTGTGCCACAACCTGTTTCCTTCTTCCATTGCTTCAGCATCATATGTATACTCAGGTATCTCCAGCTAGACCCCAGTTAGTGCAAATTGCAGTTACTCCATGGACTTCACTACAGACATAGCTGTGACAGCAGCCAAGGGTCTGAATTACCTGGTATTAAAGTACACAAACATTAATGCAAGTATCCCTAAATGCAGAATTTGAATACATACTGCTTGTATCCATGCTAACATCCTTAGGACATGTTCTGCTTTCAGACTCGTTTGTCTTGGTCCTCAAATCTTTCCACGGGCTGAACTTCCATTGACTTGAACCTGCCCAGCCATCTCCTTTCAAGTCAGTCTCCCCAAATTACTGCACAACATGCAGCCCTGCTGGACCTCTAAATCTTTCAAGAGGTTTGTAATTTGGTGCATTCCCTAAGGAAAATTTGGAATGAGTCCAGGGAACAAGACTAATTTAGGCACTGGGAGTATATGTC
>JAVCKT010010643.1:16791-31704 GCA_032273925.1 Rhynchotus rufescens
TGAGGCCAAACTCTTCTTGGTAGTGACTACTGATAGGACAAGGGGCAATGGGTAGAAGTAAGTTCTATCTCCATGTGAGGAAGAACATCTTTCCTGTGAGGGTGACAGAGCCCTGGCACAGGCTGCCCATGGAGGCTGTGGAGTCTCCTTCTCTGGAGGTCTTCAAAACCTGCCTGGATGCTGCCCTGTGCCACGTACTGTAGGTGTCCCTACTGGAGTAGGGGGGTTGGACTAGATGACTAGATCTAGAGATGTCTTCCAACCTTAACCATTCCGTGGTTCTGTGATTAAAGGCACATAGGATGCTATCCCAAGTAAAAGCAAATTTTGAGCTGCCGTGCTCTCGTATTGGGATCGCAAAGAATATTCCCACCCATGAAAAAGCTCATTAATTATTTGTATTGACTATATGTAGTATGCTAGAAACAGCGTCTGTTAGACAGTCAGCTGCTTTATTTAAAGCCATATATATATATGTATGTATGTATACTTTAGCATGGCTGTTATATGGTGAGGGTTTTTTTGCTTTTGTTTTCTATAACACTCTAATCATTTGCTCTAATCATTTTACTGTCACAGGTTGGCAGGTATGACAGGAGAGGGTAATCTATAGTGAGGAATGTTAACTACTTTGCTTAGGCAGGAGTTGGGCTATTTGTACAAGATTCATAGGCTTAACTGTATGGAGATCAGTTTTTTAATGGAGGACTATCAATTTCCCATTTATCCCAGCTATCTATCCTAGAATTTCCTTACAGAATATCCATTCCCAGAATATTAATTTTGTCCACCAACTACAAGTGTCTTATGGCACAATCCACTGGAAAATATTAATTTAGCCTTTAGTATTTCTTGATTTGAACAGGGGGCGAGAAGTGTTGTTGCCCTTTTTAACTGTTTGCATGGTCCTAATCCTCACCTTAGAGTCTGATGTCTCTTATAAGGATAAAGCTGGCATACTCCATTGCAGAACTGTTTGCCACGAGTATCTGCATTTATTCCTTTCATTGTGACAAACACAAGCATTTTTAGCGCTGTTGTTGTTCCTGTAACTACAGGACATAAACTGCCCTGAGTGGCATGGGATTGCCAAAGGTTAATATTTGGGGGTTGTCCATTCTGAACTACAGGCTCTGGTCTATCCAGAATGTGTGAAACGGCAGATCAATGTTCTCTACAATTACCTGCAAGGAGGTTGTAGTGAGGAGAGGATCAGTCTCTTCTCCAAAATAAATATTGATAGAATGAGAGGAAATGGCCTCAAGTTGTGCCAAGGGTGGTTCAAGTTATCCATTAGGAAGAATTTCTACACGGAGAGAGTGGTGCAGCTTTGAAACAGGTGCCTCGGGAAATGATGGAGTCACCCTCCATGGCAGTGTTTAGGAAATGTGTATGAAGTTGAAGTGAGTTTGTTGAAGCTTCTTGCAATTGTCCGTAATAATGTCACCAGGTGATATAATTGATCTGCTTATTTGTGTTAGTTCTTCACTTTCTGCCTAAGGAATCCTTTGCCCTGCTTCTTTAAAGACCAGCATTCCCTCTAAAATTATTCCCTCAGCTGACTGATCCTATCTGTCTAGCATCAGTCATTCACTCATGTGCAAAAAGGCTACTATAGACAAAAAAGAAGAGGTTGCTTAAGAAGAGTAAGACAGAACAGGATATTGGCTGTATGGCAAGTATGTGTGTAGAAATGCAATCATATAGAAAAATATTAAGTCATAGAAGAATTTTTTCTTACTGTGTTTTCTATGTCAATTTCATATTTGAAGCAATTATCCCTTTCAACATGACTTGTGCGAGGTCGTTGCCACTGAATTTCACAACCATATGAAACTCCAGTACAGTTCACAGTGATATTTGAAGGAGGGGTGAGCTTTTCTGCAAAAACATAATCAAGTACACAAACAAATAAAATCACTACACTTTGGTTTGATAAAATACAGACGGATGTTCAAGCAACTGTTCTATAAAGGTGCATTGCACCTTTACCAGAATTATCAGATTTACCTATATTTTGATACATACGGAACTTCCTGATTTAATACTCTGATGAGTCTGGAGAATCTGAAGCAAGAGTGGGTAAAAAAAAGTGATATCTACTTTTAATATTTATTGAATTTTACAGTGCAATACATGCAGAGGTTGTTGATGCTATGTTTATATTAAACGGAATCAATTTATTTCTTTTCTTCTTGGTGTTTTAGTAGCAACATGCTTTAATCGCAAATTTTGGGGTATTTTGCTTACACTTTTAAGGCACTTGGTACTTAGTCTGTGCAGGAATTAGGAGATAAGATAGTACCTCTGAGGCAGCCTTAGTTAATTAATCCCCAAACTTGACATCTTGTTTTCAGAGAACATATTTACTGAAATATTCACAATCTATGATTTCACATTGTCTCTGCATTCATTGCATTCTGTAAGTTTGACTTTTCAGACATCAAGGCTGGGGAAATATATAAAAAAAACGTTGCAAATATATGCTGTTTTTCTAGGGCTGAATATGCATTCCTTTAGTATAAGCCAGAAATTAAGTTTGAAAACAAAACAAACAAACAAAAACCTTAAAAACCTTACCAATTGTGTACAAAGGAATGCTCGTCTTATAGGACTGAATGGTTTGTCCATTTCTAGATGCATTTACCAGGAAATCAGCTCTGTTATTTTTAATTGTCACATTTTGGAACCTACATCCCGTATGCCTTCTCCAATTATCTTTGATGTAATTCTGGCATTCCATGAAATCTTCTATCCTTTAAATAACAAACATTCAGTTAAATATGGGCAATGTGACATGACATGTCAGTTCAGAATTCCATGCAGTCAAGTAGATCTGCTTACCTTGAATACTTCCAGTACAGAAAATATTGGGTATCTCCCTGAGCTGTCCTGTCTACATGCCAAGTGCAGTTCATGAAGGAAACATTATAAATCACGCAGACAAAATTTTCAATAGCTGTCCCATTCATGGCTATAATGAGAGAATGTCACAAGTTAACTCTGAAAAACTGTGCAACAACTTAAAGCTGCAAGATCACCAGACACATGTTCAGCTGTTTTAGGCATGCGATTAGTAAATCCAACTGCATATTGCTCTGGTCTAGCAATTAAATAGTTACTTTAAGGACGTAATAATTTATTCTGTGTTCAGTTGGGAGAAGTATCTGCTACTGTTTCAGATTCTAAAGACAGATCCAGGATTTAATCAGCTAGACCAAGGCTGAGGCACAAGGATATAGTGGAGACTAATAAGAAAGATGTCATCTTTTGTCCTTTATCTGTTTTCTCACTTTATTTAAGACCCTGCCTACACAGAAATATAAGTTCCACTCCCATAAGCAAGGCAAGGTGTATCTCCTATGTTTGAGATTAAGTGTTCTGACCATTGGCTGATATATAAAGAGAGAGGGACCTGGGAGTCCTGGCTGAAGACAAGTTAACCATGAGCCAGCAGTGTGCCCTTGTGGCCAAGAAGGCGAAGGGGACCCTGGCTGCATCAGGAGGATGTTGCCAGCAGGTCAAGGGAGGGGATCCTGGCCCTCTCCTCAGCTCTGGTGAGGTCGCACCTGGAGTATTGGGGGCAGTTCTGGGCTCCCCAGTGCAAGAGGGACATGGAGCTGCTAGAGAGGGTTCACTGGAGGGCAAACAAGATGATCAGGGGGACTGGAACATCTCTCGTATGAGGAGAGACTGAGTGATGTGGTCGTCTTTAGCCTGGAGAAGGAAAATTGAGAGGGGATCTGATTAAGATGTATAAATACCTGAAGAGTAAATTTTGGGAGGAAGGGGCCAAATTCTTCTCAGTGGTGGCCAGTGCTAGGACAAGAGGTAGTGAGTGAGGTAATGACAAGAGGAATGGAAGTTCCATCTCCATGTGAGTAAGAACTTCTTTACCGTGACAGAGCCCTAGAACAGGCTGCTCAGGGAGGCTGTGGAGTCTCCTTCTCTGGAGATCTTCCAAACTCACCTGGCTGCCACCCTGTGCCCTGTGCTCTGGGGGATTGAACTAGATGATCTCTGGAGGTGCCTTCCAACCTCAACCATTCTGTGATTCTGTTAATATGTAATTAACCAAAATTATCATGTCATAATGCTGGGACCAAGGTAAGCTTGTGGAGAAAACTCAGTCTATCACTTATCAATCAGTCATAAAAATGAAAGTGTTTAGGCATCTAAAATCATCATTGCTTTTCCTACATCCTAGAGAGACAATGAAAGCCGTGAATTATGACAAACATATGCAGAGTCTTTGCCAATATTTCACCTAGTGTATATAATTTTTAGGTTATTAGAACATAAAATGATAGGTTAAAGTGAGGTGAAAGAAGAATAAAAATGTTGCAAACTTTTATGCTTTATTCCTTTCAAACCAAAAGCAATTAGAGGCAAGTGTTGTAATTTGTTCTGTATCTGTACACAATCTCACACGACCTGGCCTTGACCTAGTTAGTTAATTTTCATCTTCTGAAGAACTAGAAATTTTTAATAAGTGCTAATCCTTGCGTTCACTTTTATTTCTTATCTACTCTTCTGCTAAATGCAGAGCACAGCTATGTGCTAGCGTTGCAATGTCCCAGTTGCTGCAGGGCTTGTCAGAGCTCTGAGGATGTATGTTTGGCAAAGACCCACTTACCCCATTTATTTTGCTTTCTTTCCTCTCTTCTTGAGAAAGCCTGAGAGCACCTTCACCTTGCACTGCCTTTGGGCACCATCTTGCAATGCAGGGCTTGAACAAAGCAAAAAGCTTAGCCTTATTTTTAGCCTTATGGCTAAGGCTAAAAATTTTAGCCATATGGCTAAAAATACACGGTGCCTCTGTGGTCTCCAGCACTTTCAAGTAGTCACACGACTTGTGACAATGAAAGACTAACGAGACCAAAGCTTTGCTCTCCATCCACCAACATCACAACATTGATTTGCTGCAGTTTAAGGGAAGAGAGAAAGGTGGCAGCGAGAACCCTGTCAGCAGTAAGTGCACAGAGCCAGAGACAATCATGTAGTTGGGTGTAATTGGTGACATTCCTCTTGTCACTCCCGCAGCTCCTGGCTTGAGTTTTTTTTTGCAATTTATGCCTTGCTGAGGTGTACAGGGCAATTGGTATTTCACAGAATCCGTCCGCTCTGTCATCGCTCTGGCTTGGGAAGCAAAGGTTATTTTCATTAAATCTCTTTCATTTTTAAGCTTGTCTTCAGAATAGGAAGCACTAAAACATTATTTAAAAAATGATGAGAGTATGATGTTTCGAAATCATGTCATTTTAGAACTTTGGTTATTCCACCAATGATCTTCTTAGAATCACTGGGGTTTTGCTTGATTCAGATCAGATTTTGCCCATTTCTATGGCCAACTGCTTGCATACAGCAGGCTCACATGAGATGTGGGCAGTGTCTGCTCCACTCTTTCTAGACCTCTGTTGCAGAACTGTGGCTGGAAGATGAGAGTTCCTCTCAGGGTCTGCCCAGTGGTCATTCCACTCGTGTGTGACTCAGAATAACATTTAGGTGTATAATAACCCAAAGGAGCCAGCATGCTTCCTGATTGCTTCTTACCTTTCTCTGATTTCCTGGGTCCTTTCCAACTGATTTTGTGGATCTATATAATCTTCTAGCATCATCATATCATTCTTTGCCAGTCTTTGCTCCTTGTGCATTGCTCTATATCACAGCCAGCCCCCAGCCCATGGGGAGGTACAGCAGACACAGCACTAGAGACAGAAATCCACACGCAAAGTCAGTGAACCTGACTTTCATGGCCCCTGGTAGAAGCAGAATGAAGATCTTAGCTTAACTGAACTCAATTAGGGAACATATTTTAAAAAAGGAAACCTCATGGCGATGGCACAGGTCTTCTGGGGTAGTTACTAGTTCAAAGGGAAATACTTTGAGAACAACAGCTATGAAAGACATCAGCAGTGTCTCCAGCACAAGATCATTGCTTTTCTGGAGCAAAAAGAAACTAACGGCCTGGAGGTGAATATTTCCTTTTTTTTTTTTTTTTTTTTTTTTTTTTTTTTTTTTTTTTTTAAATTTCTTTTTTTCTTTTCTTATTTTCTTTTATTTTCCCTTTTTTTTTTTTTTTGTGTGTGTTTATGTACTATTTAAAGTATACTGAGATTTTCTTCCCTGCAATGTTCTTTATAATTCTTACTTCGTTTCATGTCTGCATTTCTCTTATTTGCTTCTCCAGGGGAAGAAAGTCTATATTTTCTTTTTCACTACCTATGTCCTTGGAGAATCATCCTCTCTATCCTCACATGCAAGCCAAAACCTCGCTTCCTTTTATGGAAGGTCATAGCTTTATAGTCAGGATTTAAGTCTCTAAAAAAAACTTGACTTCCAGATAATTGTATTTCACCATTCTTCTTCATAAAAAAAAATCTGTTTTACCTAAAATATAGCATGGTGCATTCCATTGTGATTTTTTCTTTCTGCTGGGAATTTCAATAAATATCAGAAAAATACCATTACAATAAATATGATCTGGACATTGCAAAGTTGCTTATTTTGAGAAATGGTGCTTAATACAGCTTAGACCAGGCTATAACTTTGCCTAGAAATACTCAGTAGGTTTTATTCTGTAGATTCGCCTAGGAAATTTATAGTCCTATTAGTTTGGAGGTAAATAGGCTGTATCTACACTAATAAATTCGAAGCACATGACAGGAACTGAAACACTGAAACCAGTCCGTGCTAGTAAATAGTTCCCTGCCACGTCAAGAGTTTTCCTTCCATCCCTGAAATAATTCCTGGACATTGTTTGGTGGTTATAACAGTCAAGGAACCATCCCTAGGATTCATCCTGCATGCAGCCACCCTGTTTTAATGGCTAAGGACACTTACTAGCATGGACTGTTCTGTGCCAGATGGGGCTCAGGATTATTCCTGGACCTGTTCATTTTACTGGAATAGATGTAGCATTAGTAGGCAGGGAGTAACCCACTATATTACTAAATCTAATAGGGCAAGCCAGACAGGTAAAAAGAAATGGGGCAGGAAACATCATAGGTATCTAAGAGCAGACTAAAGATGAGAGCAGAAAACTGGTAGGTGTGAGTGTAAATCCTCTCCTGAATTATTCTATGGTTCTGAATTGTCAAAACAAGGAGAACTTGAAGAATAAGGATTTATCCCAGACTCCAGCAGGATCAGGCAGCAGGACTATGATATGTGGCTGCAAGAAGCTATACAAAGCACATAAGGTGTAAGCTTTGTAATAGAGAGGAAAAAGGAGAGATCTTTTCATTTCAGATGCCACTGGTGGTTTTGATGTATGCTGTCATTCACATTCTAAAAGTAGGTGATATTTTTCAAAAGAGGAGGCCCATGATATTTTGAAGATCAATCTCTCTTGAGATGTTTTATGCTAAGCTCAGCATAAAAACTTTGACCTTATGAGACAGGAGGGACTCTCCTCCCTTATTTATTTATTGAGTCTATTTATTCTTCTTTCCTAAAGATTCTAAAATTTTCTAAAATTACCATTTTTTGACCAGAATGCTAATGAAACTGTCAAGTACATTTATATATACATACTTCTTTTTCTGCTTTTTAACCAAAAATTACTGATGTGATCATTATTTATCATTGTTAGAAAAAAGAAAGACCTTCTACATCTAGCATGACAAAAATATGCCATGACTTTAGCCTGCTGTGATTTATAGTGCCTAAGTTTTAAAACCATGAAAAACTGATTTGCTGACAGATCTTTGCCTCCTAATATGTTTCAAGCATGCTGTCCCATAATAGTTTATATGAGTGCATGTAATGAACCCAGGGGAATTTTTAATGAAAAAACACTGAAACTTGGGCTCTTCTGAAGCTCAGGCAAGACAATTCAGCTTCCTCACATATCACAAGGGAAAAAACTTACTAATTTTTCTCCTCTCTGGTATCAGCCCTGAATTAATGACTGTCATGAGCAGTACTCTCAAGGAAAAGAAATCTCTCTTACGTTAACACAACACTTTTTCTATCTTTAAAAGTGAAGATGAAATAGTTCATTTATTTCAGAGCTTAAAATATTTGAAAAGAGCTGCAGAGGCCACTGGCTAGAGAAGGGTGGACGAGGCTGTTTGAACGATGCTTGTGGAAGGCACAGAACCTGCTTCTTTTAAGGGGCACTGTAACAAGACTGTACCAATCCTTGTGCTTCCATGGAAATCAGATTAATCAAATTTCATGTTCCCTGCTGGTTTTGTCATGCCAGGGAACAGACAGGCTCTTTGGTTAAGATATCTGCTTATCTTTCATTTTTATTTCCTGAAGGCTGGAAAGAACTGGAAAGGAAAACAAGGAAAAGTCAAGAAACAAATCTCCTGCACTTTTGCTTCATATCCCTTTTAGTCAGGATATAAACTGAGAGATTCAGGTAGTTTTCTTTATTCCAGCATTCTTTCTGGAATAAAAAAGTATCCAGTTCATTTGTTATTCATGGATTTTGCTTTGGACTTTAAAAGTTCCAGCAGCTTCCACTAGTGGACACAAATAACACAGTTCTTCATGAAGGGCTGGTTATTTGTTATTTGTAGATGCACTGATTTTGGTGGTAGATTTGGAACTCCCTCTCCTCCCAAACAAACTTAACCAAGAGTGAAGAATTCAAAAGAACTGTGAGTTTCTGTCAAATTAAAAATGACTAAAATTGAATGCACCCCCTGGTCTTTTGCTAACAACTGTTACACTTTTGTGTAAATAAATGGGCTGTGCAGGATACTCAGTGGCCTGACTGCCCATAGAGATGGAGTTCACAGAAGGTTCTCCTGAAATAACTTATCTTCATTGCAGCTGACACCATCGCTGCCACTTATAACTCACTCAGCTGTCAGATCTGGAGAGGAGGAGTCTGCCCTCCAGCACGGCCTTTGTAGCAATAGGCATTTATTGGTCATCAATTCTTTAGCGTTCATGATAGACACTGATTAGAGAAGATGATAAAGGCATTACTGGAGACCAAAGAAAGAAAGAAAGAAAGAAAGAAAGAAAGAAAGAAAGAAAGAAAGAAAGATGCTGGTATTTTTATTCAAACCGCATCAGTAAAAATTTAGTAGTATTAGACTCAGACAGTATGGCTGAGGTTTTAATTTGCTACAGTTCTGGTCTAATAGGTATAAAGACACTAGAGGGTTATGAAATACTGAACTCGGAGGTGTTCTGACAAACCTTTGTGCTCAGAATAACGAGAGCTAGCGTGAGCTTATACAATTTAAAACTAATTGCCCGGCCAACATCCTCATTACCATATTGATGCAGTCCATAAATCAAAGCCCTGCCTCCTCAGGCTGTTAGCCAGGCTTGCTCTCCCTGTGCGTTTCGGCTGGGCAACGTGGTGTGTTGCACTGCAGCGCAGAAACCTTGAGAGACTGAGGGGAGCTGAGACCCGGGGAGCTGAACTGCTGCGAACTGATTTAATGCCCATGGCACAAGGGCAGTTGTTCTTGTTTGAGTAGGTTTTGACTTAGCCTGAAAAGTTTTCATAATTGAGTACTGCAGTATAGGTATAGGACTTCAGAGAGCAGAGAGCTGCAGGCTGTTTGGCTGCCAATTTACTTTCCTACAAGATCTTTTCTTAAGCAAGAGATGCAGACATACATTATTATGAGCAATGGAGTACATGGATGAGCTGAATTTAACCATGTGTTAACTGTGCACATATGCTTTTAGATAGGAAAGAGTAGGTTCAAGCTCCTACCAAAAACTCCTGAATTAGGTGCCTGAAGATAAATTTTGGAATAGCCTACTTAGTGAAGTTAAGATTAAATTCAATTGCCTAAGTAAGCTCCTACCTGTTTGCAGATACATTCGAGTGCCCTTTGGGGTACCCTGTTATCCTAAGACACCCACGCAGTACATTTGCTAAAGAACATATAGAAGAGCCACACCTCTCTGAGCTGGCCACCGAAGGGTGGGCGGGATAGTCTAGGAGTTCACCAGGAGCCTGTAATTAGGCAACTCAATCCTGTCTGGACTGATTCTTCCTTCAGGTGCATCTCAGTGAGCTCAAGTAGGTGTCAGAAGCAGCCTCGTCGTATAAGCAACATAAACAAATCTGAGCTGGGTTTTTGAGCTTGCACAGTAAGACTGTGTCCAGCTTCTCACGCTCACTGCTTAGAACTAGCTGAGAATTTCTCCAAGATTCTGAGTATTGTTATTGCAAAGCTCATGAGTTATTTTTCTTTGTATGCCTTGCTTAGAAAATAGCAAGTGAGATTTATATTGCCTGGGGTTTCTCATGAGCTAAGCACAATAGATCTGGCCATCTGCTGAGAAGTCCATCTCCCTTGGTGTTGGGGCTTCCCCTTTGCAGTCGACATACACAAGCACAGAGGGCTGGAGCCAAGGGAGAGGCAAGGCATGGAAAGGAGAGAAATGAACTTTACAATAAACACAAGTCTATACTACATTCTGTCCTTGTGAAGTGCCAAAACAACCATCATCTTCTGGTGTGTTTTGCTGCGGCTGACGAGTGTCACTGGTCCAGCAGAGAATTCTGAGTGGGATGCCTGCAATTTTGGAAGCCCTCTAACATATACCCACTGGTAGGCTCTTGTACAGGATGAGCTCTGTTGATACACAAGAGCTAAGCAAGAAAAAACAAACTAAAATTGCCTACTTCCTATTTACCTAATTAGTGAGACGTGGCTGTCCTATGCTATTTCTCATTCATCAGCCTTAAAAATAAAGATATGACTATGATGTTTCAGTAGTCTATCTTGTATATATATTCTGCAATATGAGAAAATTGTTTCTTCCAAACTCTCCTTCTGTGTGCATAGCAAAGATTAATTTCCAACCAGTCTAATGAGTGTCCCATGAACAAGTGTAATGGAATTCACTTTAGAGTCTGAAGAAATAATGGCAACATGGAGGCTGGAGACAGAAAACAGCTCAGAGCTGTGTGTCTGCTTGCAGCAACGTTGTGTCTTGACTGTGGTTTGGACTGGCTGCTCACATGAAGCACTGGGATTTTAACAAGGCCAAGATCCTCACTCTTGAGGGAGACAGACCTTTTTTTTTCCCCTATGTGGTTAGCCCAGTGTTAGTTTTAAAATATTTATTAGGTGTCAGTTCATTTTGGGGCCTCTGCAGTGTCTGAATTTGCCTGCTCTTCGATTTCATGTTCTTCGCACCATTCAAATAAAAACAAAATATAAGTATTCTAGGATACTATAGAAGAATTTTTTAAATTAATAACACAATTTTAGGTACACATATATGGACACACACCTTTCACCCATTCCTTTCAATTTACAGCAATTTCACATCAGGTTTAATTTCTGTAGTTCACATTGTAATTTAAAATCACTTGCAAATGTCTTCTGAAATGTGCAGTCCAACAGCCTCAGGCCAATATCTCATCAGGAGCTTGATGCTGCATTTCAGAGGTCTAAGACAAAATATCGTGGAGCGGAACAGAGAACACAGAACTTGAATGCAAAAGAGGCCTCATGGCAGAAGAAAAGCCAAGTGCTCTTATTCTTTAAAGACACTTCATCGGTATGCTGATAATTGTGCTGAAAGTCATAAACTCTAAATACACCATGCACACTTTCTGGTACCTTCTGGCCAGAGGATGGAATTGGGTATGCAAGCGGTCTGGGACGTTTCCAGATGTGAAGAACCATGTCTAGTCCTTAGTTTTACTGGTGCTCATGTGCTCCTGATCTCTGATTTTGTTCAGGAGTGTAACTATTCAATGCACAAGCTGCAAGCAGCAGAATTCCTTGCAAAGTCAAAACCTCCCATTATGTAAACTGACTGGAACGAAACATCACCCAAGATGATGTTCCTAGAAAGATGTTTTCCTAGAAATGGCATGAATAATACTATTGCAAAAGCCTGCCTAAGCTGTGATTAAACCCCCATTCCTTTAAGGTGACAATGACAGTGATGCTGATAATGATGTTTTGGACCCAAACACAATTCAGGGAAGACATATTCTGTTACTGGCAGGATGTTGGTATCTTGTCTGTATCAACCTCAAACTCAGCTAACTAAACTGAACACATCAGTGACTCCTCCTAGAGTTGAATCTTCCCCTGCTAAATATTACAAGTAGTCTCAGCTGTAAATATTTTGCTATGCATTAGCCAAGAAGGTGGTTGGAAAATGACATATCTGTAACTATGAACTAGAGTGTCTGTAACTAGCAGATACAGCAGAGAAAAAATATGAATGTAGGCAGAGTTATGCTTGCAAAATATCCCTTTGCCTATGTAATTTATTCCATTTGGGAAGACATTTTACTTTCCTTGATAATATAAAATGAGTATCTGGTTGCCGGACAGCCCCAGTTGGGGCTGGACATTGTAAAGTTAAAAGGAAGAGGTGATAGTAAAGCTATTTAGAGATAATAAGTGTATCTAAATCTGAGACAAGTTTTATTTAATTATCATATAAAGAAATTTCTCTAAAATGGTTGCCTAAAGAGGGGAGTTCATTTGCTGAGTGACTCATTCATAAATATGTCAAATTCTTTATTGACTTCAATACTAGCTAAGCTGAAAGAAGGTGATAAGGTGCATGGAGTGCAAGAGAACTCAACATCTTAATGCTGTCTCTCTCACTCACTGAAATGAGTCATCAGGGATCTAGATTTTGCAGCATCTGTGAGTACTTCTGGATATTTCAAGATAAAGTATTACTACATAATATGCAGGATCCTTTACCTGAGTAGAAGGGTATTGCAGCTTCTCCATTTTGTTCAAATAATCAAAAGCAATAGAACAACAGTTCCAAAATTAACCTATGACTCAGTAGTCAAGAATGTTGCTGAGAAGATGAGAAGACCCTGTATTTCCAGTGACAATTCACACATTCTCTTTCTAGGCTAGATTTGCAAATAACTTATCCCTGATCACACTGGGAAACTCACATTCCCAGTACCCTGCACTACACTCTGCAGTACACACAGAAGCCTGTCTGCAACTATGATCCTCTACATACATATAAAGGGAGGCTTGTAAAATTTTGGCAGCAAAATGCAAGTCTTGAAGCAAATAATTAGAATTTGCAAGTGACATGAAAACCTAATTCTGGTATTCCTTTCCACTCGGTTGGAGGAACTACATCCAAAGGCATTTCACAGCCTACCTGTTCAAACTGACAGTATCCAGAGCAGAGCGGGTGCTGTGTGAAACTGGATCCAGGTGCTCGGGAGGATAAAGTAAAGCACAATCTGGCATAATGTGAAGAACGAGGTCACACTGTATTTTTGGATGTGCCTGGTCTTTCTCTGAAGCATGGTCTTGTTTTCTCCTTTTTTTTTTGTTTTTATTTTTTATTTTTTACTCACTCTTTTTTTTTTTTTTTTTTTTCTCCCTTTCTGTGAGCAATTTGGCCAGTGCTTGCAAAGGCTGTTTTAGCCCCAGGGATTCTCACACATACTCCTGTTGACAGAGCTCTTGTGCAGCAAGCAAGCTGAAATGCCTTTTGTCACGGATCTGTTCCCTTCTTTTTCTGTTCGGCCCCAATGCTCGGAGGATCTTTGGGCTACTGAGTTCCTGTTGTTATGCTTATGGAAATTAACTGACTTGAAAAATATGGAGTTACCTTGCAAAACAGGTAAAACTAAAGCAGGAAAAAAAGTCCTAAATTGCTATTAGTTTATGTGTTTCACTTTTTGGGGGGCTTTTTTAATTTGTCAGGGAAAGATTGTTTAAATCAACTGAAACTGTTAAACAAAGTTAGATGGGAAACAAATGCATTAGGGGCTGAGGGATAAAAACTCATTATTTTAAGCAAGTGCTGTTACACTGCTCCAACCAGGATCAGGACTTTATACACTAACTTACTACGTCAGTTCACATTTAAATTGATGTAATAAAAAGTAATAAAATTCCAAACATGGTTTGTAATGCCGAAATATATAATGGGTATTGAAACATGCTAGTTTTGTCAGTGTTTGTAAAGTTAGTTTGCTATTATAGTAATCTTATGAAATAAAGCATAACCATTTGCCCCAGAAAACAATTCTCCTGAAGAAAGTAGAAATGAGGCTACCCATATCAAAGTCTTTGTAAATCCTCTTATCTAATGATTATATTTAATATGTGCTTTTTGTGTGATATTTGTTTGAGCAAATTGGGCCAAGAGACCATGATATACAAAAATCTGGGAGTAGGCACATATACATTTGTTCTTACCAGACCATTAGATAACTAACTTTCTATGGCATTTTACTAGCTATATCATCAATCTTTACTAATTTATTCCTAATTTTCAAGGATCTTTCCTCAGAGAATAAAATCAGGTCGCAAGTTTTAAACTCCTATATGTGTAATAAGTTGACTGGATCTTACATTGCACATTTTACCTTAGAAAAAGTTCTTTATGACTCTGGTGCTCTCCCTAAACCTGTTTTGGAGTTGGTTACAGCTGAACAGTTGAATGTGATCTGAGATATACCCTACATTGTCCCTTCCAGTTTGGAAAGAAAAACAAGCAAACAAAAAATATGTTTTTTATTATCTATCCAGCAATATATTAATCTATACTAGTTTCTAGCAGTGCAGTTAATGCTACAGTATAAATCTGCAATAATCTAAGGCACATATTCCCTATTTATAAAGCTTTGAAAATCTTTTCCAGAAAAAAAATTGGAACTTAAAAGGGCAAACACTTTTTGGTGTTTAGTTTTGGGGATAATTATTCTATTTTGAAGGTCTGTGCTAGGCCTCTTTTACTGCAAGGACAAACTTAGCTCTGAATTTCTCTGAGTTATTAATTTTGCAATAGGCAAGATTTCCAGGTCCACAGCTCTGCTAAATATATTCCATTTTTAGGAGCTATAATGTGTAAGTAAATCTCTATAACATACAAAATTTTGTATAATAGTTTTTATTTCAGTCATTGCAACACTAAGTGAAGAGATATGGCCCATAGGATGAATATGAGTAAATTCACATTCTGTCT
>JAVCKT010010644.1:0-11128 GCA_032273925.1 Rhynchotus rufescens
GAACTATGGAGAGACTTCCAAGAGGATTTTTTTGTCTTTTTCAAAACATAAGCAACAGAACGTAGTGCAGCAAATACAAAGATAAGAACAAGAAGGCTTTGTATCTGTTCGCATATTCTGCATTGTCTCTATTTGCCTCACTTTGGATGAGCTAGACAAAGTTTCGTCTTCTTTTGCATCTTTACCCGGGCTATCCTCAGGTGATTTAGCCTAGGTATTGAAAATTGTGAGACTATAATTCTGGAGGGAAGAAACAATATATGTGATATCAAATATGGATAGCCAGGGTACTCCTGTGCAGTGTACTGCATGACCAGTCATGGGAAGTGGACAGGGTCCTTCATTCCTCTTTCATGCGATTCTGGGAGGTACTGACAAAGTGCAAAGTATTGTTTGATGAAGTGCAGCTCAGAATGCACATTTCAGTTAGCTTTCTCACTGTATTAAAGGCCTATTTTTATCCAGCCATTTAAGTTCAAGGGCATTCTTTTTTTTTTTTCCTGCAGTGTTAAAGATCTCTCTCAGGCTCTTTGCCCTACATGATTAAAAGAGAAGATTGAGCCTCATCTTTATGGGAAAATGCATGAGGGATAAATTAAAAGTGTTGTGGATAGGGATGTGTAAGGCAATGGCCCCTTGTACACAGACATCCAAAAAGAAGGCCATACCTAACTGGAAGCTGGCACCACAACAGAAGGTCTCCTTTCCCCCAGTGCTTTGGAGGTTATTTGTAGGGAAGGATGGAGGAGTGTACAGCACACTGCAGCCAGCATGTACTCCTGTGTTCAAGACGAGAGGTGTTAGAAGCCTAATTACTCCCCCTGTATCAACATTGGTGCAGGCTTGAGAAAGAAGCCTGAGCTTTCAGAGAAAGCCTTACTGAGATTCAGTCCTACACATAAACTGTCTTTCTGGACTTAATGAATTGCTTCCATCCATTAAGCTGATGGATGAGAGATGGATAAGAGAGCTGAGCTTTTTTAAAGTCTTCTAAATGTTCCTAAATAACTTTGAGGAAAAAAATCCTTTGATGATCATTTGATATGCAATTCCCTCCCTCAACCACTCCTTTCAGTACAGTTTTGATGTCTGCAATAATGCTGCAATGTATAATTGCTGCTTCCTCTTCAAAAGGTGTCTAAAGCAAACGTGACCTATGCTAATACCAAATGACTTGTCTTTATTCTTAGCTTCCACATTCTTCTCTCAGAGTATTCATTGAAGTTCATAGTTCCTGTGTTGGCTTTGTAATTTTTAGGCCCCTAAAGAACAGAAGTTACCATGAGCAGCAAGGCCTTCTTGCCTTGCCTCAACTTGCCTTGACTTGTTGCAAAGCCTTGCCTCAAGCTCTGGAATATTTGTAATAGTCTGGTCTGCAATTTATTTTGTAGAAGGTACCTTTAAAAGGCGCTCAGCAGAAGCCTTGCTAAACCTTAAGTCTTTCCTCTAAACAAATGCCAGTCCTTCTCAAGCAGTATGCAGGTATGGGCTGTGAAAGCAAAGGCAACTTCTTCCAAAGTATGAAATGAGAGATTTCTAGCTTTTTAATAAATTGATTATTGACAAGTGAGTGTACCATTGAGTTTGTATGTTGAAAAGCCAAGTGAACTTTGGAAACATACTTTTTCTTATTTCCTGTCTCCAAGACTGTAGGTATGAAAGGCTATGACCTTAGTTTTGAAGCAGAAAAGAGAAGAGTTCATTCCCATAAACTCAGAACAACATTACTGAATTAATATAAATATCAACCTGTGAAATATGAGAAGGTAACTTCATCAACCATTGAATAAAGATGAACATAGGTATTTCTCTTGTCTTGATCAGATGGCAAGTAGATCTCTGGAAAGATATATATGTTATCAAGTAATCTACTTGCTTATCTACTCTCTGGTGAGAATTAGAATGAAGCATGGCAGGAACAGACGCTGTCCCGAAGAAACTGGGGGCAAGTCTGGGATGATGTTGTCCCAAACAAACTGGGAGTAGGGGATGTCAAGTCACAGGGGCATACACTGACTTAGTTAGAGATAACTAAAATAGGAAGACTAGTATCTACCAACTGGAATTGTGTATAGAGGCTGTACTAGAGGACAGTCAGTAATCCCAACGGAAGGCTAAAATGTCCTTCATAATTTTCTGCAAAATAACCTTTGCTGTCTATCTAATCCCTGATTCCTTTTCTCTAAGTGGACTACTGGGGGAACAAATGCATGGGTAATACCACAGTGGGTGCTGTATCACTCACAGACTTTTCCTTAAGCAGCAATGTGCAAACTCCTCTCCCTCTGTCCAAATACAGCAACTAGTTGAAAAGGTGAAATGAAAGCCACTGAGTAGCTTCTAATTTCTATAAAGATTTATGTCTTGTTGAATACATGGTGAAGAATTTTTCTTAAGGTTAGCTAATTGTCCAAACTATGCTTATTTGGCATTTTCCCTATATAGAAAGAGAGAGGTGTTTCTGAATACACAATCAATGCAATCATCTGCTGCTAATTATGGCTTCCGCTTCTGAAGCAGTCTTCACAGGAAGAAGTCCATGTATCTTACAGTCCTAATTGAATTAAACATCACAATGCTTCTTTTAAGCGATGAAACACAAGCTCTTCCAGCTAAAAAAGATAATACTGAAGGCTCAAGTTAACTGTCCAGAGTCCATAAATTTTTATCATAGTTCACCTAATCTGGTCTATCCAGCTCAGGTTGTTACATTTCAGTTTGCTGCACTATACTGAGCCCACGAGCTCTGTGCTAAAAAAATTAGGTAGCCAGTCTCCATCTGGGGTCAGCTGAGATACAGAATCCAACACTTTTCTCAACATTTCCTTCTATGGTTAAGGACTATCACTCCTAAAAAATGGTGTATTTCATTTTTTAATTTATAAGACATGTGATTGCTTTTCCTAACAGATCAAAATATCATGGGTAACAAAAACTTGCTATAGAGACAGGGCTGGGCTGGAGGCAAATCGATCTAGCTCAACGGCAGTCTGCTTAAAAAGCTCTCCAGCTATCTCTTCTCCCAACATTTTTGCTTCCTCTTTGGGGAGCTTCTTGCTACAGCAGGCATCTGCTCTTCTTCCTCCTTCCACTCATTATCTGGAAGTCTCCATTTTGACTTCATACTTCAATAGTAACTGAAGTTACTAGCTTATAAATTAGCTTTACAATGCCCTTGAATGGCTGTAATAATAATATAATAATAATATAATAATCTATTCATATCAGTTTATCTTCTCATCACAGAGGCCTCATATTAGCAGCCTTGTTTAAATTACTAGAACTACCAACTGAAGGAAATGCCACTTCTTTCACTATGTATTGGCGCCATCAATATGATGGCATACTTTTTGCTTTCTGTTACATAACTGTAAAAAAAAAGAAGTAATTCTTGACAGTTCTATTGATTTCTAGCCTATTTGTATCCTTTCCTATGAATTTGCATCATCTGCATCATCTATTCTGCAATATATGCTTGGAGGTACTGGATTCCAGTAATCTAAAATAGAAATATTCAGTATGGAAAATCAGTAGACTGCAGAAGTGATAATAGGAGGAGTCTCTTTTAACCTGCTAAAGCAAACATTCTCTGTAAGTGGCCACAGGATAATGAATAAGGGAGTAAATAAGCCTCTAATCAAATGTGTGACACCTATACAAGGATAAATGAAATGGACACATAATTATGAATATGTATAGCTGGGAAATGACAGAAAGAATTTTACCTGAGAACTACCATTCTGGGAAATATATGTGTATGGCACGATATAGGGAGGTAGAAGCAATTTATGAAAACATAAGTTGCTCCCATTCCGCAAAGAGATAGCAGATAAGGCAAAAGCCTGGGAAACTGCATCTGCACTGAGCATCCTAATATAGCATTAATTTGAAAACTAAAGGTTTAAAATAGGAGGAGATATGTAATATTCCCCATTTTAATTATAGCATGCATGATTTTTAACCTGTCTTGGACAGCCTCAGTGTTTCTTTATCATTATTAAACTTCAGAAAACTCCGGCATCTTCTTAATGGAATGGATCTCTGGAGAAGCATTATACACCATTTTTCCTATAAAAACATTTCTATCTATAGTGGAAGAATGATGCTTCTAGTTCTGGGGAGATATTTAGGACAATCCCACTGCTAAAGCAGCAAGTCAGCAATGTAAAAGGTGTTCATCACAGAATAAAACTTTTAGTGTCTATGTTTCTCAACTGAAACAAAAGAATTTGTCTAGATCTCTAACTTTGCTAGATTTCTTACCATATCTAGCACTGAATAATGAGTTTTTTATCACTCAAGTCTCACAGCAGCGAAATGAGGAGAGTTGGCATGCCTTTTCTTTCATCTCCGTATCTTCTACAGAATAGTCAAAGTGATAGTTATTTGTAACATTATAAAACATCAGATTAAAAGTGTTCTGCAGTGTAATGAAATTGATACAGAACCTTAAACTACTAATGGTCTGCTGAGATCTGTGTTTGATTAAAGTGTTGTAGTTGAACCGCAACTATCACATATTCACATGCCATAAGACATTATTTAGTTGTGAGCGTTTGTTCCTAAATAGTCTGTTTACTTGCAAGAGGAAGTTCACTCTCCATACCATTACCAACTCATCACTAATTTCCCTCAACATTAAATAAAACTTCTTTATCACATTGTTGCTCAACCCATTAAGGTCCTACCATGAATTAGTATGAATGATATTAAAAAAAATCCAGAACTCTGCAGTAAAAAAAATACACTGACAATTCTGTATCTTGAAAAGTCTATTGCACCAAGTATTAAACAACATCCTTAGCATAATTCAAAGTATTTACTCTGGAAACATTTTTGAGGTTACAAGACCTCTTTACACATTTGGGGATGTTCTATCTTCTCAGCTTAAATGTATATTTCTCTCACCATAAGAAACCATGGATGAGGCACTAAAACCAACTGTGAATACTTTCAAGTATTCCTACACACAGAAACCTACTCTAGAAATAAAACTATCATCCTTTTCAGCCTTAAATTTCTATGACTAGCCACTTTCCCTTGATACAAAAACAATAAATGTTTTCAACCCACTAAATCAGACATATTATCAATCTGTTCCTTCTTAATACAGTTAAAAATCTCTGGTCCATAAGCTTGCTTTCAGGACTCTGTGTGGTAGCATTAACTGTGATTTCAGTGATATGGAACTAGGCCACTTTTTGTATAAAGGCATCTTGGAATCATTCCTCTTTGCATGATAGCAGAACACCTGTTCTGCAGTAGCAAAGGCTGAGGATACCTTCAGTTTTCAAATCAAATATTGGATACTTTCAAACTACACTTTCTTTTGTCTATGATGAGCCTTGGGTAGCCATCAACCAATGAACCAGGTACAGTTAGCTGGAGCCAGGCTCAGCCATTTGGCAAAGAGCTGAGCAATATTCATGATTTCCTGTCAGATGTTTCTGTTCAGTTTCATTTTTGAAATGTTTCTGCTACTGTAGAGTATTCAGAAGGCTCTTAACTTACTTGCTAGTAGAATATGAAGTGCACTTGTAAATCATTACCAGAAAAAAAAAAGAAAAAAAAGAAAAAGTATTAAGAGAAAAAGAAAAGAAAAGTATTAAGAGAATTAATGGGGTGGGATCCTAAGGTGAGAAATGAAGAAGAACAGCCTGGGATTGTGAAAAGGGCATTAGGAAACTGAAGATACGAGTAGAGTGAGGCACTGGAAGGAGCAAAAAGATCTAGCCAGCAGAATAAGAGAATAATGAAGAGATTATAAAAGTGACATTTCATAGACACTTATTTTTATCTTCTACCTGTGCTTAAATATGAAGGTTTTGCCCTTCCACAGGAAATTCAAATCCACATGAGCTGCCTCCTGTTCTGCTGATACCTGAGAAAGGATTTTGTGATATCTTGAGGACAGCAAAAGGAAGAGATAGCAAGATTGACATCTCTCCTTTAAGCTCAGATGCTTAATATTAATGAAAGAACATTATAGTAAACTACTAGTGTTTGAGGATCAGTTTCTTTCCTCTTTGGACTTACGAGCTGCTACACTGGTAAAATATTTCAAAATATACATTCACTATACTATCATTCTCACTAGTATATATAAAAATATGTATCTATATAAGATTCAGCTGGGGGGTACTACCTGTATAAAAATGAACCTTGGTTTTAGTATTTATATTCCTCAAATTATAATACACTCTATCAGTTTCACTTTTTCACTATTCTATGAAGAATAGTAAGTTAGAGGACATTTAGGCAGACCTCAAAGGAAACAGCAGGTCTTGTTCTAGCTTATTGCACTATGGAATTTATTATAATACAGTATCTCTCTACATCCATGTAAAATTCTCAGAAATTTGTATCTTTGATCAGAAAATGTGAACAAGTAGGTAAACAGGTTTCTCTTTCCTTATAACTTGGTGGGAAGGAGTATGAAGAGGGGAACCTATGCTGTTTGGCTAGAGTGCCATGTCTGTGAATACAGAAGAAAATCTTCAACAATTCCATGTTTCAACTTTCAATTTTTAACTCTTCATCTACCTGTGATATCAGTTCAGCTTTGGGGGTTTACCAGTCTTTTGCTACAGAAGTGAATGAAATTGCTACAGTTGAATGAAAGAATTTTAAATACCTCCAACTTCTTCAAAGCAGAGTAAAAGCTCAGGCTTCCTAGCTCCTTCTGTTCACCTTTGCAAATTAAACTGTTTTTTTCTCCTGTAATTAGTTAGACTAATATGGAGCTGATTTAGTATCTGTCATCACAGTGAAACAGTGAAAGTAAGTTTCAATTGAATCAAACTGTTTTCAAGGCCTTAAAGACTAGTTAGTGTCCAATGGCTTCAAGGCAAGTTACAAAGGAAAAGGATCTCTGAAAATGCAAGTTAATTGAAAATGAAAAGCCTGTGTTCCCATCAGAAGAACAAAGTTATCTATTAAAAAAATTGGTCATCTGTTGGTTGTGTTTAGGAATGCACTTGATATTTCAAGTTCTAACAATCTTTCTTCAACTTTAAAGAAAAACTGTCCTTTTTTTACAGAACATGCTTCATAAATCCGTACATTTTGGAAGCCTTAAATTATTTATAAAGGACAGCTATCAAATGCCCATTTCATGGCAACTAAGAGAAAAAAGAAAAGTTTGTGCTTGTGTGCTTGTATAAAAAATTAGGAAAATCTCTACCTATTACTGTATTTTTGGTGTTGTAGAGAAATTAATACTGCTTACTGGGCAACAGCACTGGGATTCCTTGAAGTTGTCCATGAATCAAATCAGCTCAATAACCAAAATACAATGAGACAAAAAAACTAAATCAGAGAAAAAAATAAAAGGCCTACAGATCTCTAGATTTCTGTTGGCTCTGTGGGTCTCCTGGTACACAATGACTGCCAGACCTAGAGGAAACATATGTCTAGTGATACGCAGAAAAAGTTCTGAGATCAACTCAGCTCTTGATCTTAAAGCTTTAAAGTGGCTGTAAAGACCACTTTTACTTGCAATCTGAACTTTCAACACTTTGGTTTGCAATAAACAATCAAAATTCAGAGAAAGGCTTTTGTGCTTCATGTCTCAAGTATGTGCGTTGTTCACAAATGGAGCTCTCTCAAGTATTTATCCCCAAAACACTAAAAAAAAGGGAAAAAAAAGTAACATTATTTTATAAGCTACAAAAAATTACAACATGTCAAACCAGCTATATAGGTGTAATATCAACATTTCTCATGAGAACTATAAGCTTAGTGGCCTAACATCTACTTGTTCTGCAGTGAGAGCTGGGCAGAAGAATAAAATGACTGTTCTCCATACAGACAGGTGCACATCTCCTTTGCAACCATAGCTCAAAATCTTTTGGGATGAAGATGGTTTTCTTATGAAGGAAATAATTTGACATTTAGGACTGTCATGAATCTATTGCCGAACTGCTTTTACAAGTCCCTGTAAAGGTATTGATTTAAGCTAACTTATGAAATGCTTTATTATCAAGTAGGCACTCCCAAGGCAATTGAAAATAAAAAGCAATATAATTAAATACTAAAGCTGTGTCATACATCTTCAAGGCAAAAGTCTCTGAGTGAACTTTTCTAAGTACAATGGACTGTAGACATAAATAATCAGAGTACAGGTAAGAGATTGTAAAGCAAGGTAAGGGAGGAAGAGTAATGAAATACTTTGTCAAGGATACAGAAACAGATCTGTTAAGGCAAATATGGAGGAAGAAGAAAAATATCTGAATACAGAAATGGGAAAGATCAAAGATTCATGACCATATATCTGTAAATCAGTGTAGTCCTATAGAGTTAAAAGGAGCTTTGAAGATTGACTAGCTGGAAAGATTTACAATTAAGAACCGTCTTTCAACTAAAAAAGCTGGCTTTATCTGTAAAACAATGAGATTTTGTTTCTCTTTTCACTCCTATTAACACCGTATCAAAAGAGTTTAGATAATTATTTGCTTTAAAACAATTGCATTTAAGCAATCCTTCATCATTGCAGTCTGAAAAGATGATGTTAATTCTAATGTGATACAAATTTTACATCAGCTTGTAAACACTATTATGAACAAGCACCTTTATTCCTCTTCCCATTCACTATAAATTAACGTGCTAAGAGCTTTTGCTTTAACAGGTTACCTACCCTGGATTACCTAGAGCAAATTCTACTTTCTCAGATTAGTATTATTTCTTGAGACGCAAAGAAATGTCATTACATATTTATTTTATCATCTGGTCATGATAAAGAACAATAACATAGCTTCTGAACTTGGGCTGTCAAAATTCCTTAGTTATTTATGAGACTGAGCTAATACATATGTAGCGGTTCTCCTCTAACTAGGTCTCACTGGAAGAGTAGAAAATTTGGAGGAGTGGGGAGGGAGGAAAGTTCTTTCAAGCAGAACACACCTTCAGGGGCAGCAAGTACTTTTGTGAGGGTTAAGTGAAATCCCACAAAAGCTCTGCTTACTGAAATACCAGAGGTCATTTTAATAAAACACTTCACATTGGATTCCCTTGAAACCTCTTGCTCTAACTTTCTGAGGTCCAGTGAACAAACTGGTTATTTGCTACGTTAGGTGGAAGATTTCTCCCTGATTCAGGACAGTTCACCACCTGAAAATCCAAGTGCCTAGGTACTTAAACAAGGCCAATATGATTGTATGTCAGCCACCCATAGCTCAGACACAAGCAGATATAAGAAAAAAAAAATATGTACATGATTTGCAGTATCAAACATGCTTCAATTTGGATGCTATATGACACCATCTCCTACCTGCTATAATACTTCTGTCTAACTACTAGAGATGCCTGCTGAGACACTTCAACATATAGCTTAAATATGCCCAAAAGTTTCCTGGACACTAAAAATAACTGGATATGGGGAGATGTTTATCAAAAGTCTCTCATGACTTTCTAGTTCGTTTTATCTTGTAATGGCAGAGACTTTCATTTTACTCCCTTCCTTTTGTACTTGAGGATATCTCTGATTATCTAAAGATGAATTCCTGTAGCTGTCAGATAAGTCCTTTTGATATTCTTTATACCCAAAGAAAAATAGTGAAACATTATGATGCAAAGTGGAGTCTAAAATTCAAATTAAACAAAAAGTTATTGTTTTAAAACTTTGAACTTATTAGCAATATAAGAGTACACATCCCAAGAAATGCTTCATTTTGCTGTGCTTCCAACTTATTAAGCGACTTGCCACTGAAGAAAATTGCTGACATTTATCAGATATCCAAGTTGACAGCCGAAATTCATCACATGCCCTTCATGGCATCACATATTCCTGTGTTGTGCAGTAAAGGTTTCAACATCAGTTTTGTGGTCCCATCAATTTGTCAGCCTTTTCTTAGCCACTTAATAACTTCACAGGACTAAGCTGACTAAAATAGGGTTAAGAAGGCAGCAATAAGAGCACATGGCAATGAAATGACTTAATTTTAGAATAACTATTGCAGGTGGGGAACAAGACAGAATGTATGGGCTTTTCAGCCACACAACTGGAGTTTTTTGCAGCTAATTATATATTTATGAATGAAGTAAAAATACTAGTTCAATATGTATTGAGCCATTACTACACTAACTTATAATCTTAGCATTCTCCTGAGAAGAGAAATGGAGATTATTTTGAAAAATTAAACATTTTGCTCCTTTCTGTTGTGAGCTGGCATAATCTTTTGTAAAAATAGGTAAACCTGAAGAAGCTTATCAAAGCAAGGTTGTCAAAGCCCCTGCAGCTTTTGCAGACAAACTAGCACAACTCTGATGTTGAATCTGACTATTGTAATTCATGAACCTGAAAGTTTTCCTTTTCTAATAGCTAGTTCATGTCTTCAATGCAGCTAACAGTAATGGAAAACAATTTCTGTACTGCAATTTAGGATGGCAGTAAGATCCCAAATAGAAAGGCAAAAGATATCTCTAAAAGATTATTTAAAATTTGAACCAAGCAAATTAAAAAAAAAAATGCATGTGTCTCTGGATCATCAAGAGGGGCAAACCACATTTGTGACCAATGCTGATATCTTCAGTATTGCTGAGGAGTTCCTCCCTAGGACACAGCTGAGTCAAACCTTTTGTATAAACATTGCCATCACAAATAAATTTGAAAGTCTGATTTCGTTCTGCTTCTTCCAGCATATGAGGTCAGTCGTGCAAGGAATACTGAACTCTGACAGATAGAATGTTAGCTCTTTCTCTCTCCAAAACATTTTAATTTACTGGAGACTCTGTCATAATAATTTCCACCCAAACATACAGACTAATGTGACTGCATACAACTAGGTCTGCATGACACGTATCTGATTTCAATCTGTTTCTTTCGCTTTGTTTTGTTCCCTTCTGCTACTTTTGTCCACCACTCTCTGAAAGCCTTTTTTTTTTTTTTCAAAGAAATGGGTAGAGATAAAATTTCACTTAAAAATCTTACTGTGTTTCTTTTCCAAAACTCGATGTAGCTGAACTTAATAGCTGATCTTAATAGCTCAGAACTTCCTGGCTTACTGCTCCCCTACATGGACAGTAGGCTGTGAGGTAACAGGCATCATAGCAACTCCCTCACCTTACTGAGAAATGTTACTGGCCTTTGGCCTTCTATTGTACCGTTTACACTGTAACTATCAATTATGAT
>JAVCKT010010645.1:0-21823 GCA_032273925.1 Rhynchotus rufescens
GCTGTAGGTGTGCCTGCTTGAGCAGGAAGGTTGGGCTAGATGATCTCTAGAGGTCCCTTCCAACCTTGAATATTCTGAATATTCTGTGCTGGGTGCTATCTTTAAGTAAGTGGGAAAAAAATGTTAAACCCCCTGCTAAGCACTTGTTAACTACTCCAGCTAGGAATTTGCTGAAGGTGTACCTCAAATATAAATAAAAATATTTAAAGAGAGAACTTCAGTGGCACCAGCAGGTTGTTGCTACCCTCCTGAGGTCAAAACAAGTTTTAAATCAAGGGGATCAGATGAGGCCCCAGCCCCGCTTTTGCCATGAGTGTGAGCTGGGTAGTTTACTGTCCCTTTCGACATTCAAAATTTCCCCTAGGATATTTAAGTTTAGAGATGAACTGAACAGTTATGGGAGCAAGAGAGTGGATTGCCCTGATCAATCCCGAGTGACAGATTTTAGTTGGAAGCCATTGCTTATTTATTTATTTTCGAACTGTTTGCTTGTGATAAGATTTCCTTCAAGGTTACAGAAACGGAACCAAATTACTATATAATTTAATGTTTCAAACACTTCTGAAGTGGATTTATATGACTACCTCACCCCAGCTCCCTCCCCACTTCGCCCCAGTATTGAAGTGAGAGGATCAGTTCTTCGCACAAAAGACAAGGGGAAAAAAAATCTTAATTTTCTTTTTGTGGTCAACAGAAACCAATTTCCCTTTCCTTTGTTTCCTTTCACTTCAAAGTATAGTATGCTTGCGATTAGGCAGTATATTTCACTTATTTGAAGGTGAAATATTTCATCTTATTTTCCATCAACTGAAACAATTTGACCCAAATTCATAAATACTCCTAATGTGGACAGGTTTTTACAGACAGGAAAAGAAAAAGAGAAGAAGAAAAAAAGTCTGAATGTTTCCTTATTTCTAGCCAGAGGCGAAACTTCCATTACGTTCACTGGAAGGAAGACCAGGTTCCTTTGTCCTCTAACTCTCCTCTAAGGCTGATAATTTACAAATGCTTTTCCTTTCTTTTTTTCTTTTTTTTTTTTTTCGAGGTGGGGGGGAAATGCTTATTCTAATTTCACCGTTGTTTTTTAGCTAAAGGCAGTGGCATACAACTTAAAAGATATATGATCAAAATGTACACGTGAAAATCTTTTCTAATATAAATGCATTGAGGAGGGACACTGAGAATTAACAACTACCAGAAAAATGCATGGACAGCGCTGTACATTTTCATACACATTAGGACCAAGAACAGAGTGACAGAGAGAGAAGGGGAATAAACCAGCTGAAGGAGAACAGGAAGAAACCAGCTGAAGGTAGCACTTGCTTTAATGGCATTCAGGAACTAAGCTGCGGTAAGCAATATTACAATGAATATGAGAAACCAAGACATTAAAAGAAGGTGATAAAAATAGGTGAGAAGCTTCTTCAACATTTCATTTAGAAAAAGTGGGAAATTAGTTTTATTGAATCCAATTCATCATTTCTACTTTATAGAACTTGAGCAAGGAAAGACAGAGACCTAAATAAATCGACACATTTTCAGGGGACAATATAAACAAGGGGATAAAGTCCTATCATAAGCAGACAAGCAAGCTCTGACTGATTTTCTGCATGTTCTAAAGGACAACTAATATACCATGAAGCTCAATCAGCAAAAAAGGCCAAAAAGAAGAGTGCTCCTTATTTGTACAAGTACTCTTATTAGAAATGTTCCATTAAGCTTTTGTAAGCTAGTACATTTTTGGGTTGCTAGAAGAAGGGACGAATTGCTAAAAACAGAATCTGTACAGACAATCATAAGGTTCCTCCAAGTGTCAGTCATGTCAAATAGGAATACAATGGGGGGTTGCAAACTCTGCCCGTTAAATCTTGATTTCATAAAATTCCTACATTTTGTTCAACTACAAATGCAAAAGTGGTTAAAATTTCCTATGGGAAATTACAAATGCAAATTACAAATTTACGGAAATTCATGACTTTGGCTTACAAATTATCATTTTGATTTGTATCTTTAATAGAATTGGATACTGTAAAAGGATTTGCATATTAGATTGTAATTATGAAAGTAAAATTAATTATGTTTAATACCATCCATGTAGGCATTTAATGAAGGATCTAGATACTTAAATTTGTCAGTTGTAACACAGTAATTTTTTAAAACATGAGCCCTACCTGATAGAATAAGTTGGATGCAATTGTATTTTGAAAATCTCTCTCCATTGTTTTCTTTGCTGTTGTTTCTGATTTTTGAAGCACTGCGTTTTGGAGAGGTAGAGTTTCTAACTATGCTTCATCCTATTTTTTCTCCTCCATTCATCTGTGACTATGTAACTGCAGCTTTTCCTGTACCCAAAGGTAGCCCTAAAAATCTCAGATACAAAGCATTTTACCAATTTCTGACAAAAAAGGAGAATCTCCAAAACACAAAGGACTCTGAAATATATCTGCAACTGAAGAAGGAATGGGAGCTAAATTTCTTTTAGAATCCACCTATATTCTCATAGACATAAATCTTGGCTTCCGCACATATTGGATTCAGCTTTGTTTTACTATTGTAACCAAAAAACTGCAATACAATTCCCTTTGGTATATTAAAAATTGGATAGTATAAGTCCTTCAAAAAATTCAAATGCCTAATTCTCACCCAGAAGCAAACTTTTATGACAGTTTTTAAAGCTTTTGAAAAGCAATTCGTTCCAATGATTGAAGCTGAAGTAAGATCTGCATCCATTTTCTAATGCCTTAAAAATAACAACAGGAATAATGGCCCTTACACAATGGAGTTGTAAAAAATTAGAGGTTTCACCAAAAGAGTTATTTAGATGAGAAAATTATAGCTGCACGTTTTCACATCTGCACCTTGACAATCATATCCATGAGAATGTTGTAATTGCCATGAATTATGCAAAATGCTAATTAAGAAGTCTAATTCACTAATCATCTCGCAGGGTCATAACTGGAGCTGAATTTTATTAAGGACACACAATTCTGAGAAGTGTTCCTGCACTATACATCTCTTTCCAGCAGAAAGAAGGGAGGACACACGGTCTTTATGGTTTAGTCAGAGAGCAAGGATTTAGAAGAAAGCTGTCTGAGCAGCCTGGCTACTGGCATCCTTTCTGATGTCTGGTGAACATCTTTGTTCCTTGGTTTCCCTCTATATGAGATCAGGAGACAACTTTCCTAAACTCCTTAGGGATTTGTGAGGCTTATCTAGCATGTTTATAGATGTCATCTGTATGATGCTGCATGAGCAAGCTACATAAAAAATTTTGGGCTCACATGTCTCTAGGAAGAAAATGATTATGAACAATTTATTGCTGATGGACTGCTGTATGGCTTAAGAAAATTCAAGACAGAGGAAAACAGCAATGACTACCCTGCAACCACAAAGCAAGGAAGAAACACATGGTAGCTCTGGCAACTATTTTGATAGTTGAACTGGTATCACATGCAAAGATCACTCTCTTTGATGCATTTTGCATTTGCAAAACATTACTGAACCAGAGATGCCAGATCTAACATTCAAAGATTCCCCTAAGGGAAAGTATGACACCATAAAACTACAAGACTGCATCAGTTTAAGGAAATGGCACCCATGTGCACTCAGAGGAAAATGTTGAGATTAGATGAAACCTGCAGGAATTCAAGATCTGAAGGATCCATTCTCGTTAAAGTTGCTGGGGATGGAGACTGGCCCGTTAGCTAGTGCTGAGGATTCCAGCTGCAGAGGCTGCGTATCACATTCTGGAAATACAGCAGGCAGGTAGATGACGGGTACAGTCACAGACCATAAAATCAACAACCCTCTCCAGTTCTTGTGCTGCTGAACTTCTCAGCTGTCCTGCAGTTACACATTGTGCACATGTGCTGAGAAGTAGGGGACTGCTGATACACTTATGCCAATGGCTGTTTGCACCCATCTTTCTAGCAGACACAGATCTTTCTCTTCTATACTGATCAAGGCTTCCAGGCATATATTTAACCTACCAAGAAATTCACACCAACGTGCTTTGGCAGGGTGAAAAAAATATACTTCAGAATAAAGATGGCATAAAATATTCACTGTAAAACTAGTTCCTTTATATCATTCATCTAGTGGATGAAGCAGATGTGGAGATCTACTTCTGGCACAGAGAACACACCAGTACTGTTATACCAATAACAGAAAATGATAGTACTTCACAACTACCAGAGATTTCCAAATTGGCAACAGTGAAACATTCATTTCCTTTTCTCTAAAGTCCATCTGCTCCTATACATTATTTTCTGAATAGTACCAAATATATAGCCAAAATGCAAAAGGAGGGAGAAAATCCTGGGACTAGCCACAATTTTAGCATGAAAGAATATGATGATACCAAGGGAGACCCTGCTGGATGAACTAACTCCCATATTGGGGATAGGCAGGGAAGAGCAAGGTAATTGTGGCAACCAGTGCCGAGCACCTTCTTGCCAATCCCCAAGGGAAAACAGAGGAGAAAGAGATCTTAGAGGGGGAAGATGAGGATAGCAGAAATGTAAATACATATAGGGCTGCCCTTACCATTTTCTATCTGCAGCCAGAAGTACAACCAGAAAGCTTGAGCCATCATTTGGATTTCCATCCTGAGATCTTCATTCCTGCCTGGACAGCAAAGTGGGGCTTCCTTGACCTGTGTAAAGCAGTCAGACTCAACTAATAAGAGAGGATCTAGTACAAGATTTTGTGGGAAAGAATGCATGCAGTTTTCAATGATGGGCAAAGAGGAAGGAAATACATGATTAAGCACAAAAATGAATCCAATTAGAAAAAAATAGCTAATGTTTTATTTTCATCTTTTCTAATTTACCTCTCTTCATTAGATTAATTAAATTAAATAAAACTAATTTCAAAATATAATGAAATTCTAAGAGGAGTCCTGCAGTATCTACCAACAAATTAGCTAGAGGATGCTCCACAAAGGCAGAATGAGTAATTTTTCTAGAAATGACTGCATTGATATTACAGTCAATTAACAGGAAGATGACTAGGGATCTCAACACTGGCAGTGTTGCAAATGCAGCCCATTACATGTTGCTATTCTGATGGCTTGGCTAAAATTGTTCATTTTCATTACTACTGCTGTGCTAACAGGAGTGGCCAGGTGAGCTTGAGGGTCATAGCGTGGCTGAAACTACCAAGAAATGCAGATGCATTGTATGGATTTACTGTGAAGTTTTTTTTTTAGGCTGTCGGTAAAGCAGTGATTGCTACAAAAAAAAAAAGGTCACAGCAGATCCATAAAATTAAGAGCTTTAAAAAAGGCTTCAGTTCCTCTATGTTTTATTATTATTATTTATTGCAAAAAAAAAAAAACCTCTGGCAATTACTTCTAAGCTCTTCTCTCTCTTGCCCCTCAGAATCAGCTTTCTCTCAGACTCTTGTTCCTAATTCATGCTTATGTTATGTCTGACCTAGAAATTCCTTCAAGATATGTTGCCAGAAGGAGCAGCTTTGGTATGGCAATAGCCTGAAGAGGCTCTCCAGCTGTGGAGAGATGAGGCCAAACTTTACATTTTGCTTAGAGAAAATACCTGTTTAGATTCTCTTGCCCTCTTGTAGTTCCCCAGGCAGCCCTAACCCAGTCCCACACACAAATGAACAAGACGAATGAGAAGGTTGAACACATCAAGAACTATCAGGTATTACACAGAAATCCTCCTCCCTCTAAATACATCAACAGTGAACAGATTTACTTACTCAAATAAAGTGAAAATGGCTAGAAGTGCTAGAAGATGAATCTATTTCTGGGAGGAGACATGCCTACTCACCTAAGGTGATCAGAAATATTTTCAGCTGCCCATCAGTTACAGAAAGAGAGCCCTAATATTCACATTAGAGAGAGCATCACTGAGCCAAGCCTTCCTCTGGTGGGAAAATATAATATTAAAAGTGTTATATTCCTGCCGCATCTGAAGTGGAGCTGAATGAAGGAAGCAATTGGTTTGTTCTTTAGGAGGAATAATCACAAGGCAGCAAATGGCTAGAAGTCAATATGAATTAAACTGCAAGCCAGTTGCGCTTTATGAGCACCAAAAGTGAGAACATTATTATAAGATCTGATAAATCAAAGCACTGAGAGTAAACACACTGTGTAAGCTACAATTATATGCCTCTGCAAGATCAATAATTCAAGAGGTTTCATCCACATTATGCATGATGGCCTATGGGAAGTTGGCCTCTTGAGAGTGCTTCCTTGGACAGAGAACAGATGCAGGGGCTTTTGAAGGATTCTTGCCTCCAAATTTCAAGCAGGCTACTATTACACTTTCAGGAGAAAAGCAATTAAATATAGTGAATGGGAGGGCAGTCATTTCCTCTGGGCTAATATACCAGGTACACAATGCTCTACAGGGTACTGTTCATATGCATACACCCACAGGCTTCACAGGGAGTGGGTGTCCCTCAGAGAATGCCATGCAGCTAAACCCGCTTGATGCTAATTAAAAGCTAGTATAGTGTGTTAAGGACCACCACTCTATACTGAAGTATCCACTCCAACCAGAGGAGCTCAGAAGCACTTCCTTCGCTCTTTCTATGGACTCTCTTTAACGTAGTATCTGACATATGTAAATTTTAAGCAAGTAAGTGTTCTCCATCACTGAATATGTGCAGACTCAGTGCATTTATGTGCTACAATGAGTCCTCTCCTCAGCTCTTCCCTGGTGGAAACTTGCCCTGCCTTTTGCTCAGAGTAGCACCTGCAGAAATCATGCTGCTCCTGGAAGTATGCCCACTCTCCATCCATCTGGCCCCAGAGGAGGCCCCAGAGGAGGCCCCAGAGGAGGCCACCATGAGATATAGGAGAGAAAACATCCTGCAGCGACCCATTGGAAAGACTGCACTCTGGTTCTCCAATTATTTGAAATTGTCTCCCTGCTGATGCCAGTAGGAAAACTCCTGGGATTTTGTCTTAAATTGGTTATTCTGGTGCCCATATTATTTACATATAGTGCCTAATAGCCCTACATTTTTTTTTCTCTTGCACTGAACCTAAGTAACGCTATCCCTTCTTGCTCCTGGTTCCTCACTGAGACAGTACTTTTCTACAGGGTGGTCTTAAACCCAGAGACTAATTGACCTTTACGGTATAGCCAGGGCCTCTTTATTTCTTAGCCTTCTTGCTTAGGAGGGTATCTGCCTTGTTGTGACTCACTCACAGTGTGCTTGAGTAGCCTCCATGCTGAGTTTACTGATTAGCTGAAGATTCATTTATCAGCAGACGAGGTTATGAGGTTGTCTTAGCTACACTCCCCAGCAACCTGCTTGATACTGATTTCATTTGCAGTAATAGTACTATAAAGTAAACAGCCTTGCTTTTGTTATTTGCTTTAAAGTAATCAATGCAGTGTGCAACTCTTTCAGTCTGAGGCTTAATCAAATTAACTATATTTGTTCCCCACTTATTGCTATGGATTTCAGTCCTAATTAAGCCCCCTAATCCATGAAGTTGTTTTCTTCCTGGGATACTATGAGAAAGGCTGTTCCTAGCCTTCTCCTCTCACCCACTCACAGGGTTATGTCAATTGGAAATCTGTCCCCTTACAGAAAATGCAGATACTTTTGCTATCAAGTTGCCAAAACTCAATGCCGTTGAGATTCTAGTTAAAAATCAAAATAGTTTTAAAAGGTTCAAATAAATTACTCCAGAAAGGTAGTCAGTTAGATGAGTTCATCTGAAATATGCTGACATATTTGATCACAAAATCTCATGTTCTAAGGATGGCTTATTTTTTAGGCAAGCTTCAACCATCCATTTGTAAAATCGGACTGCTTCAAGATGCAGTCGTTCACTCTAGTTGAGTATACTGGGCTTGCCTGAAGAAACTGGAGGCATGTTCATGTTTTTTTTTCTGTCCACCAATCCTCTCTCAATGCTTTTGAATCTCTTGGTCAGCTCAATTACATTTGGCAGAAAGGATATTGCAAAGATACTGTTTTCCCAAAGCTGTTGGAAATAGCTGTGTAGGGAAGTGAGAGACCCAAGTTGATGCTAAAAGAGGAAACTATAGCATGAGTTTAGCCACATGCTCAGTAGACTATAGTGAAGCTACAGAGGAGAGAGCTGTAAGAAGTCAGTCTTCATAGGATCCATCACTCAGTGACATACTCATTTCTCCTCATTAATCACAAAAGCTTATTTATTTCCTGCAGACCCATTTTCACTGGGGATTCCTACCGACTTTAGACATCAGCATACATTGACAGTAATGGTATTACTGTGAGCTTCAACCCTGCGAGTAACTGGTTTCCTCTCTTGAGGGCCAAAAACTTTTGATTCTAATTGAAGCTGCAGGAGACTGAACATATCTCCCAATAAGCTGAATTAAATACCTATGAGCAAAAGATTTCTATTTAGGAGAGAAGCTTTGTTTCGGTCCTTGTGACTTTCTGACATTTTTTGCTCTTCCACTCTTCTGTCTCTGCAAATAAATGCTCTTAGATCAAACTGAAATAAAACTTTTATTTTCTTATAAAAGAAAATGTCTAAAAAAGAATCATTGCATTGCAAGTCAAATGCAACTTCTCTGCAAAACATTTGTTTTCTTCAAAGAACCCAGAGTAAGGTACAAAACAAGCCTTCTCATTTCAAAATGAAAACATTTATTGCTTCTTCTTCTTTAAAAAAAAAAAAAATCAGAAAAAACAGAGCTCTGAATTTAAACCACTGTATTTTTCTGTGGTTTCTTTGGATCAAATTATTTGATTCATCATGACTTTGTGAATAATTCTGATCATCTGATAAAAGCAAGTTTTATCAGGGAAGGGTTTTCTCAAAAAGAAATAACCTAGAGCAGGATTCTAAGTTTGCACTTAAAAGCAGTAATTATTTTTTGAAACAGTGACAACTAGCTCCTGTTAGCACAGTCTTGAAATCAGAGATCAGCAGCGACTGTGATTTGTTGTGAACAGCTTCTACCAGGAAATCTGCCTTCAGCACTTCACAGAATCCCACCATTCGAAATCTCCAAAAAAAAGTAAAAGCAAATGTCCATGTTTTTCAGGTTTACGTCTCAGGGTTGTGCAGCTAAGTGCAGTTTTTATTAACTGCATCTTAGCAATTAGCCTAGGAAAGGTATATTAACACGCTTTAAATAAAATTGGATAAAGTTAGGTTTATCAACTGAGGAACATTTTTATGACTTTTTTTTTTTCAATTAGTTAAGTTTTTGAAAAGCAAGGATGACAGCACTGCAGGGTCAATATTTACTGTCACTTGTGAAAATTCTTCTTGAAAATCTTTAGGTATTTTGTTTCCCACCCAGGAGTCCTAGTCAATAATGTATTATGTATTTTTACATTAGTCAAAATTTTATATACCAATTTTGACTGATTGCAAATGCTACAATAGGAGGTCCAACATGCCTGTAAACACTGAAACATCAATAGTGCAACTCAGAAGAGTGTCAATATTGGAGATACCTGGAGGCTCATTTGCTTACAATTTAAGCAGGAATAAAATATAAATGGTCCTTAATACTATTGCTCTAGAAACTGAGATTAGAGATTCAAAACTCCACTTGCCAGAAAAATACTTGCAGCTCTCCAGAAGTAGAGAGGGATTTCAGAGAGGGATCTATGATTTCAACATACAAATATATTAGTCAAAAGAGTCATCCAGAACTACATTACTGTCATAACTATCATTATAATTTTGTACTCTGATTACAGGCGAATAACATATGTAGTGTTTGTAAGCATATGGACAACGCTGTCTTCTAGCTGGCAACTACCATCCTGCCTGCAGAGCAAAGGGACTGATCCTGACTGATTTTAAGCACTTCTGAATATTCGTAAGAAACATTACTACCTCAAGTCTAATGTTTTAAAACTTGGATACTTTAAATTAAGCCATTAAATCCATACTTACTCAGTGCATAAGTGTCCTGAATTCCTGAATAGCTCTCTCAATCAAATCTTACTGACACCAATCAATCATATTAAGGCTTTCTTTTTCCCCACATTTTTCTTCTTTCTTCTTCCTCTGTTCTTTTTTCTTTCTTTTTTTCTTTTTTTCTTCTTTCTCTCTTTCTTTTTTCTTTTCTTTTCTTTTCTTTGTTTTAGCAGGTGACATGCCAGAGATCCCTGTGGAGTTGCAGAGTTTAAGTTGCCATTGACTAACATGACCCATTCAGCTCCCTCCAGGTTTGTGAAGAACTGCCCCTCAGAGGGTCTAGAGCGGGCAAGTGCCCTATGTATTTGCTGCAGGAGTCACTCTATGCCAGACAGCAACTATCTCAAAAGACCTTGACTGTGTGGTAGATAGAGAAACTCTGCAAATTCAGAATGAACTTTCTAATGAAAGAGCAACAGTATTTTCCTCTTCTGTAGCCAGATGATCACACAGAGCAGGACAGCTTTTTACAATGGTTCAAGAATGAAATGGAGTACATTTCTGTAAAGTGCTCCATTAAGCAACAGTAGAAAATTAACAGGTGCCACAAAGTGATTGTGACTCACTGTCTCCTCTTGGCTAGAAAAAGCAAAGTTTGGAGAGAAAAAGAGGTGAGGAATCATGATGCAGGACCAATAGCTGTGAAAGGCACCAGGCAAAGAAGAGATTGCAAGAAACTCTCCAGGCTCCAAGCAAAATCAGGCAATGAAACAGCAAATTGCGTTAGTGAAGACATGAAATACATATTGTTACTTCGAAGGAGCAACTCTTTGACCCCACCATAGTTTTAAACTTATCTCCCAAGCCATGAATTTGGCCTCTTGCACCTCACTACCTGTTGTCTTCCCCAGCTTCTTGTTATGATGCTTTGACTCTGGCAAAACCATCTCAAGTCCACAGAGAGTCCCCATCTTATGGCTGCAAACCTCCACAACTGTATTTCCTCAGATGCATTAGGGTTACCATCAGACTAGGGCTGCCATCAGTAAAGCCTGATTTCCAGTTAGAAAGGTGCACTATGCATGCCACAAATGCAAAAGAGCGTTAATGCCTACAATAACATAGTCACAATTAACAATAATTAAATTAAATTAAGGTAAATTTTAAAAACTCTCCCCAAATCACTGCTGTAAAGCTTCCCAAACCTAGCTTGGGTGAACATGGCTCCGTAACTATTCTCTGTGCCATGAGGAGAGCCAAATATCACTTCTGTAGAACCAAGAAAAAAATACACTTTTCAGAGGTAAGCAACTCTCCAAACCAGCCCTGCTGTTTCACACTATTACTTACTCTGGGCTACTCAAGATGCTCCCAGCACCACTGTGCAGTCACTACCCCGACCTATCAGTTGAATGTAGCAATCAGAAAGCTGTTCACTGAAGCAGCAATCAGCTTATCGGTAAGGCACAGCCAAAGCACCTGGGCTGTATCACCATCCCCCAAAACACTCTGTCTGCATAAAAATTTGATAGCACCCGCCTGAGAACTATTAATTTCTACCTAGGAATACCAGATCAATGCATTTGCAGGCATTTAGGCATAAAAACAGAAGTTGCATTTTTAGGCAATTCCAAGTAGTAAAAGATATCCTAGGAAAAAAAAGCTCAGCACACTTGCTTTCTCCTCATGACTTGAAGCTCTTTGCCACAGAAAGATCTTTAAAGACGCTCTACTAGTCCTTGCCAGTACAAGGGATCTGTCTTGCAAGCACTCACATACTGCTGTCATTAAAGCCGTGCCAATCTCTGCCCACTCATGAAATTCACCTCTGTCCCGCACACCGGGGCTAAAGCAGCAGAGGGAACACAGAGCAGGGACACAATGTGACGGGGCTGAACTGAAATTATGGCTGGCTGTCATGTCCCAGCATCTGCACAAGCACCAGCACCTGGGCTCTACGCCTTTCTGCACCCTTTTTTTCTTCTCTTCTCCTCTTTTTTTTTTTTTTCCTGTCTGTCAGCTAAACTGAAGATCCAAATGCAAAATGCAACACTTGGGAAAATTACGTGGGTTTGTGGCACTCCCTGGAGGACTCTGGGTCCGTGAAGCAATGAATGGATTATAATGAGACATAAATATAGTACTTTCATCTGTGACAGGATTTGACTCTGCTATTCATATAATGTAAAGGCAAACTGCTCATTTTCTCCAGACCAGTAATCTGAAATCTCAAAGAGGGAAAGAAAAATAAAAAAGAATTCCTCTCTAGACACAAGCTAAGCACATAAATAGTCAAGGGAACATATTTAGCAACAGCTTTAAGAACTTCAAATGTGAAAAAAAATGGGCACATTTCTCTTTTAATTATTCTCCAGTGTAATACTCAAACAGTTAGATCAGAACAAAAATACCATATTCAAGAGAGGAAACAAGGACACAGTTGTATGTATGATTACTCTTCATTTTTCTGACTCCTTTGAATCACTTTTGCTTTAAGGCACACCTTCATACTCCACGGGAGATTTCATAAACTACGGTTGCATTTTTAGAAAAAATCACTGTCCATCCAGAGCAGGTGAATCTTTCTTCACTTGTGTACCTAAGTCACCTCACATCACAAACAATTTTGTGGAGATCTAGCTTGTCTGTTCAGCTGCAGCATTCCACTTGCCTGCTTACTGGCTTGTTTCAGCTAATGCCATCAACTACTATTACTTTGACAGCACGCTTAATATAGAGATCTTTGTATCCAAGCTGGTAACCAGCTTCCAAGCTGTGCTCTAAAAAAAAAAAAAAAAGATGGTGTCAGTAAAAAAATGTCATTAATACTCGTTTAATGCAACATTTGGACAAACCAGATGGACTTTTCCTGCTATGAAATCACACCCACTACACAGATCTATTGCACATGGGACGTTTGCATGGGTTCAACAGAGTAACAGCAGAGACATTGGTAATATGAAGTAATTACAAGGGCCATCTTCCTGGGCTTTTCTGCTTAAAAAATAGATGACTCTTTTCATATTCCAGCCTGAGAAAAATCCTGCTATGGTAGTGTTTAGAGCAGCCCTATCACTCTAGTAGCCCCATGTAAACAATTAATATGTCTACACCATACAGATGGTGTACAAGCTAATAAAGAATGAGATGTCCCATACTTCCTTGTCACTCCATTTACAAGTTATGACCCACACCAAGGATCAAACAGTCCAAAGGACTCCATCCCTGCCCAGACCACAAATAGGTAGGAAGCCTTCAGAATTAAAGACATTTTGGGTTAGTCCGATTCCTCTGTAACAGGGACACAGAACAGAGGCTTGGGGTCTGATGAGAATGAAGAGGGTGCAAGTAAACCCACAGAGAGGGCATGAAAGACTGGCTTTCCCAAAGCTTGCATCAGTCCTCCAGCAGGCACTTATGGAGCATTTTACTTAAAATAATAGCAAAGCAGGCAGCACAAGCATATGTATTGTGCAACTCATGTATGCTGTATCCATGCAGTTTGCATACAGCCCTAATACAGCCCTTGAGATAGCTCAAGAGCTGAGCAGACACGCAAGTGCCAATTTTTTTCCAAGGTTATAACAAAAAAAAAAAAAAAAAAAAAAAAAGATTCCTACTTGAGGCTTTTCCCAGCTGCTGCTAAAAATTTTGCTTTTATTTTTTCTGCATTTACCACAAGACCTTTCTAGAGAATTTGCATGTGGATAATATCCACTTAAAATGGAAAAGAAATCATGGATCAACTGAGATGATTCTTTGGCACTGATCTAACTAAAGGAAAAAAAAAAAGTGGCACCAGTAAAACGCAGTGGCTGAGATATTCAAAAGCAGATGGCTGCAGTAGCTTGCTTTCATTTTAATGGAGACTGCTCACCGCAGTGTTGAAAATCAGGCTATTTATTTTGGTACCTTAATGCAGCCAAACAGGCATTTAAGATAAATCCAATTATATACATGAAAAGTGAGTTTTCACAGCATATGTACTTACAAATTTTCCCAACAGTGTCAGTCTTCGATGCTTTTTTTTTTCAGTTTTCATTTCCAGGCAAAGAAATCTACCCTTTATAAACTAGCTCCTTCCTTCTTCAACAGGCCCCCTATTTTCTTCATAAGGGCTTTCAAAAGAACCTAAAGGAAATGATAGGTATCCAGCTCATTGGCATATAATTGGTAACACATCACTGAAAGTCACAGGCCATACTGACTGAAAAGAAAAATAGCTTTGTAGAAGATGACTTACAATCCATCAAAAAGTGAGTTTTCCATGATTTGCAACCAGCAGTTGCTCTCTATACTGAAACTGACTCAAGATGTAAGAAGTCTGATTAATTCCAAGCAAATTACTCATAGGTTGAGGTTAAAAATAATTACGCTGCCCTTACAGATTCACTCTCAGTCTCAGAGACTGTTTAAGGGCAGTACTTTTATCCCCATCTTATAGAGTAGGAAATGGAGGTGATGTGACTTGGCAACCTGAATGTTCAGAATCAGGATGAATCCTATGATCAATAACAGCTACTCCCATTTGTTATTTCTCCAATTGTAGAGCACTAAATTTAACATTAGAGACTCATAAGAAAATTTACAAAATAGCATCCATTTCCTCCCTTTCCTCACCAGAGATTCCAGCTAATCACCATTCAGCCTTCGTGCCATCACATGAAAGGTAACTGCAGAGAGAAGAAAAGCGTATTTATACAGCTAAGGAAGCATTTACATAGCTGGTTTCTTAGGAACTTCTACCATGTACTGGATAAAAAATCAATTTTAAAAAATTGTCTAAATAAATACATATTTGCTTTATAGACAGACTGTAATAGCTCATTCAGAGTCTGACAGTACAGTGAGGAAACAAAATTCACTTTTAGACATTAATGCAGGGAATTCCCACTCATCTGCAGATGTGTAGGACTATTCACCTACTTTATGACTTTCCAGTGCACAGGCTTGGCTCCCTATCCAAGAGTGACTGCTGGCAGGAGGAATCAGAATTGTTTCAAGGCAATAAACCTACCTAAAAAGTACCTGGGGTACCCTGTCATTTGTAATGTCCTCCCCAACTATGGGCTAGCCAAAAAACATATGCTGATTTTCAGTTTAAAAAACGGATGCGTTTAACTGGAGTGTATTGTAGTTTTAGGACTACTTACACACAACTTGCCTGATAATTTATTTTTTCTTAGCTGGAATGAATAAATATCTACCCACCAAGAACATGCTATGGGCCAGTCTCTTTTTCAACACCAAGGGTATCTTTCTGCCTTCTAACTGTGTGTTCAGATTGTCAGCACCCTTTATTTATTTATTTTTCTGTAGAAGCAGGGCAATATTTATCTTAGACTTAAATCATCTTCCATTTTCACATGACAAGATTCAGTTTCACATTAAAAATTATGTTGTTTCAGGCCTTCACACTTCTGGGCACTGAGAGAAGAGTAGGCAGAGCTGTGAATATGTAATCTTGGCATGACTTTTGCTTTCCATTTCCTTTACTGGCCACTAGTGGGATATAACAAATATTACAGTTTTGGCAGAGCCAGTTCTAGAAGAGATTTTCTTTTGCCTAATTACTATTTGGCTGAGACTATTTGCTGATTAGCTTTAAAAGAATTGCTAGGACAGCAGGATTTCTTTGGGTCTTTTGATCTCTGAAGCATGCATTTCTTTTTTCTGTTTCCGGCAGAACATACATTCATTGTGCATTTTACTAAAGTTCCCAACAAAATTCTCTCTTTTATGCTTTCTCCATGTCTTCAGTCCCCCCTGATTGCCACTCCAGACTGGAGACATTTTGTCAGTCTGTAAAAAACACAGGGTTTATTTTACAGCCAACATCAGGTAAAGATCACAAGATCACAAAGATAATAACCTGTTCAGGAACCAACATAAGGTTCAGCACTTCACAGTAATGAATCTCAGTGCTATTAATCAATGTAACTCTGTTTTTGTTCTTTGTTTTAAATGAACTACCAACTACTCTGTATTGTTCTGTGCAGCCATTCCCCAAAGGTTTTCACATAAACCAACTACAAATGGAGTCAGTTACAACTTTCAGTCTTTATTTTCTTCCTTAGGAACATGGGGGTGTTTTTTGGTGTTTCTTTTATTTTACAGTTTTGTCATGGATAACATTCTGCTACCTCATCATACCAGTGATTCTTGGTTAGCTATTGGTAAACGCTGTTTAATGACACTGAAACTTCATTTAGCTAATATATCAGAGCATTGCATATCCTCTTTTCTGTACTCTGTTGACTACAAATAACATAGGATGACCAAAATTAAGGATGACCTTGTGCAATCTAAAACAAGATGCATGTATTAAAATGTTTACAGTGACAAGTGCAAACATGCAAATAAAGAGGAATCTGCAGAGCTTCCTCTCTCTGTTGCTGCTCAGTGAGCACCTTATATCTAAAATCCTACTTTTAGTATTGGATTTGTGTTGTAAAATAAGCCTTACACGAATCATTATGGTAACTCTGCAGAAATACACATTCAGGTTACAACATTGTACTTTGGAAGCCATCTCATAAAAATGTTGTTTGTACCCTTTGGAGTTAATTTTATAAATTGATTCAAGTAACATTTTTTCTGGTTAGAATCAGATGTTTCTGCCATGTTTTTTCAACTTACTATCTTGGGTTGATTCTCTCTGACTATGCATTTTTCACATCCCACACCAAGCAATATTTAGTAGCGGCAGATTTTTCTCTGTGACTCAGTTACACTTCCAAATAGCTCTAAAAAGCAATTAGGTTGTACATACATTGTATACATTGTATTACCACTAGCAATCTCTTGTATAAGAAAAACATGATCTAGAAAAAAACACACTAAAAATGATTTCGTAAGATCTTGCTTTCTATGTGTTAGCATAATTTTTCTAAAGTTATGACTGCTTTTGCTCATCACATGCTATCTTCCTCCCTTAGGAATTTCTCTTCTTCTTTATTTTTTTCCCCAAAGATATAGAAGTTTCACTCAATGCAAAATGCATCAATGAGTTGTATAATCATAATGCATTAAGCAATTACAAAAGGAAGAATTAAACACAGGACAGGAGTTAAGGGAGAAACATGGAATATTCCAAACAAGTGAGGTCAGGTCATTCTGCTGAAAGGTTTATAAAAGCCTTTCTCATGGCTAAGGCCACTGAAGACCTGATTTCTCATCCCTAGCAGAGTATGAGTAGTACCTAGAGAGTAACTCACAGCTCTCTGCATCTGAGAGAATTCTTGAATACAGAAATTTTCAAAAGGCTAGGTAAACCAATATTCTATGAGCTAAAATTTGAAGCTATTGCAGATTACAGTCCTTTCTCAAAGGGGAAAAGAGTCCTCACCAATATTCCACACATTACAAGACTACCAAAAAGGATGGGGCAAGAAGGTCCCGCAGAGGAAAGTAGAAATGAGGGAGACTAATTTCTTCCAAGAATTTAAAAGCTGGGGCCAGATTAGGATATGGCAAAATATTGTCCTCATTAGAACTAAAATTTCTAGGTTTCATTGCTATATTCATGGTATCACGGTAGCGGTTAAGACCAGATATCACAAGGAAGTTTTTTCCATTGTTGACAATATCTTGGGCTTGGTATTGTACTTGAAGTTAACTTCCAGGAACGTGCCTGAACTTCCTGCCCTAGTCTGCTCCACTGTGAGTTGAAGTTGAATTTTTCTGGGCTTATATAAGGACTTCAAATTAGTCAAAGCTTTGAACCTAAAAGGTGAGAAAAAATCACCCAGTAACTGCACCTGCAGAATGCCTCATACCTTGCTCTCTGGCATGCAGTTCCCATTACTGCTGGAGTAGGCAATGAATCACTCAGCTATAGATGAATCACTCAGCTATATGCAAGTAGGGCCTATATGAATGAAATGCCTATATGAAAAGTGGTGGAGGGGATGTGAAAGTTGACCTAGCCTATTAAGCACTTCCAGCTCGTTCCTAACAGATAATTACCAGTTTCTTCTTAAAACCTCCCATAAAAAAAAATGCTTAAGCCCACAACAGTCGATACAAGATGTTCTATGCTCCTTTTTTACTATACAAGATAGTATAGTATCTGGTATGCTCCTTTTTTCTATACAAGATGTTCTCTGCTCCTTTTTTAATTCAAAAGTAAGCACAATGAGGAGTGTTCTTTTCTTTGCACATATAAATTCTTTTACCAGCTACATGATCCACAAGAAAAAGTACAAAGTACAAAGAATAGCTACTTTACTCTAATGAGAAAAAAGGGAAATTTTCATAATATTATAAGAAAACAAGATTTAAATTGATCAACTGTTTTTTTAATGGAAGCAATTCAGTATTCAACCATTCATCTCAAAAAGAAATGCCTTGGCACTGATTTTGCTCCTTCCCCAATGAGGAATATGAAAATTTTCAAATTACTCAGCCTGTGACATGCTATTTCTGGAATTAATAAAATTCAAGAACCAAGTAGTAGATTCCACATGTGCCCCTTCACATGGCAGTGCCCCAGTCTTGATAGCTCAGGAAAATTTTATTACTAAGAGCCTGCCATGTAACTCTGCCATGCAACATATGGCTTCAATTCTTAAACATAAAAAAAAATTTTTTTTTTAAATTTCCTAATTTTAATAATTTAAAATTAAAAAAAAAAAAAAAAAAAAAATCCTATCTTCACTCTGAAGTGCATTGCACTTTCAAAGAATCCAAAGTTCGAATTGGATGGAAACCACTCCTATTTCATCTCAAGTTTACTTAAAAATGCTGCACAAGCAGACTCCTTTCTGCGGTTCTTTGTGCCTGCTCAGCTGTTACTGTTACTTAGAGGTTTGTTTAGTCATTAAAAAAGCCATTTTGAGGGGAAGGTCTCAGTTTATCAATTCTGGGAACACAAAAAAATGCTTGTTCCAGAGTTCATGTTACCATTATGAGTGAAGGTATAGCTTGATGTACCTTACTGGTTAATAATATGTGTGGTAACCACCATTAATCTTGATACTTTTTCCTTTCAGAGGAGGCAGATAGTAGTTGCACTCTTTTCTTATTTCATGAGGCTCTCTCATAGAAGAACAGGAATCTATCTACAGAAGATTAAAAATATTAAAAAATCCAAACTGTAATAAAGCAGAGAATACTGAGAGACTTGTCAAGATGAAATGAAGGAAAATTTTCATCAATCTGCAAGCTAAATGGCAGGTTTTGGAGGGAATCCCCTTGAGAAGAGTCTCCTAAGGGCTTCGTTAAGCTCCCAATTTGCCCAACATCTTTAGCAGGCCCATAAGAGTGTCTGTGCTTGTAAAATTATCAAGATAGTATTATAGGGCATATATTCGTATGAGTAGCCCAGTATCATGCTTGCTCCTTTATAGGATACTCTGCCTATGACAGAGATCTGTCAAAACTTCACAGCCCAACATTCTTCTAGGTCCTGCATAACCTCCCGATATCCTCCTTCCCCTTCCCCCAAGAGCTTAGAATCATTTTTAAATTATTCTATTGCCTATAATGAACAAACAAAAGAGCGTAACTTAAAAACAACATCAATGATTTTATTTAGAACATGTAATAGACTATCTTAAAAGCAGGCATTGCAGGACATGGCAGCTTGCTCTAACTACCTGCTGGAAATGCATGTTTCCCTACTGCTAGCACGAAGGATGCTGTTTCTTTGGTAGGAGTAAATTTTAAACTTTAGACTCCCCAGAAGGTGTAGTAGGGGAGGAAGTGGAAGTCAGGCTCCTGTTGTGCTTTTCTTCGGGTTTCTGCTTGTAGGTGCTGCCTGCTGCTCCTTTGAAGTCAGGCTGACAGTTGGTGTCTTCAATGGCTGGGGCCGATGCTGCGTCCCCTGCCTGAGCAGAGATATTGCTGGTGCTTCAGCCATGGTCTTGTCTCTCTTGCATGGGAGAAAATCTTCTGTTGAATGGCTCTACCCTAGAAATGCCAACAGGTTCCATCCTGGATGTGTCATCAACATGATGGCCATGTTGTGGTGGCACTAGGTTGTTTTATTTCACCTCTTGGGAGGTTTCTATTTCGCACAGAACCTCAATGCACTTCCTCCTGTTAGGTCATAACAGTCCTGGTCTCTTTTTGGTATAAATAGTAAGCAGGAAGTCAGTTATAGAGATTTAGAAGGACTCTTTTGTTTTTTTGAGAGCTTTTCTAAATCTTCACCTGAGATGTCTTCCAAATACTTTTTGCAGTCAAAGGGGATGTTCAGGAGCAGATTGTCTGTAGAACAGGATCTGTCTCATGAGGCAATGTCCCCCCTGGTTTCTTGGGTTCTTGGCCATCATCAGCCCTTTCAGTGGAGCTGCAGTTGGACTGCTGCCCCTTGTTCCCAGGAGAGGGAGGTGCTGGTGTGGGCATTGGCTGCGGCTCTTGGGCCAAGGTGCCGCTGGGTGGGCAGTGACTGGCACTGGGGGAACAGCAGAGCTCTCACATGACTCGTGCTCCTGTTCCTCAAAGTGCGTGTGCCTGATGTCGCCTGCTGAGCCTGTCCACTCCATGTGATCAGCCCTCGACTTGGCCCATGGGAGGGTCTTGCTGACTTGAAATGCTAAGAAAAAACAGTAGTTAATCCTTTAAAGAAGAGAATGTGAAGTATAGATTCTCCAGTTTAGGAAGTAAACGGTTTAGAACCACTCATGTTGTCCCAGTGTTGCCAGGAGGCTGCAGGTTCCAGAGCAAACACTCCATCAGCACCACTGACAACAAACTGCATAGACCAGTCAGGACTTTGGCCCTTGAACATCACAAATCCAGAGCCATTGCTGCAGTGGCTTTGTGACATGCCATTCTTGAGGAATGGTGTGTCCAGTGGGATGGAGGTTGCTACAGTCCTAGGAACTGCTTTGGTACCAAAGGTGCCTCTATTAGTTCTCAAACACCAGCTCTCTTCTATTTTTTGTTTCTAAATGGCAGTCCGTCTCCTTACTGAAAGATTAACGTTATTAAAGGCCATTTCTAAGGGACTGCAAGTAGCTTAACCTTTACCTTCTACATAGGGCATTTCATTGACTGAAATAAATTCTATATCAAATCCATAGCTTCCAGCTACAGAGAAAACATCCTGGGTATAAACTGGAAGACAAACAGGGATTGCTCCTTCTTGGAAGCCATGCAGGCACTTCAGAGAAAAAGAAAAGAGAGTAGGATTGCAACTCAGGAAGGCACCTCCTCTTTAGCTATCCTCTCACTAATACAGGACACAAGAGCTGGGAAGATGCACCTGAATTTCACTTGGGCCTTCCCAGTAATGCCAGAGCTCCCACTGCTGTCGTTACTCCATGAGTTACTCACTAGCATTACAGATGTGGTTATAGGTCCAGCAAGATTAAAGCCAGCACAGGTTTGCAAGGCCACATATCTTCCCTTTGTTCTCTTTAGGCACTAATTACAGACAGGGGAGTAAAAGGAGGAAGCCTGAGGAGGGTCTTAGCACATGCAAGTCTTTCAGCTTAGACCCAAATAAAATCCATCCCTACAGTTTGGTGCAATAGTATCTGTACAGTGTGTCAGTGTGTCCTTCTGCTTGAACTCTGGGTAAGGGACATTGGCTCACCATGCACCATGGTCATCCAACCTTATTGAATGGCCGACAATTGGCAACAAAGCACTCCTGAAATATTCCAGGAGGTAGTTTTAAAATCTATGTAACTTGGGCTAGTGGTGGGGAAAAGACCCATGAAGACCTTCTAGCTCCTCTTAAAATGGTTGGAGGAAGGGGGCAATAGCTTTATCCCTTTGGAGCAGAAAGAGGACTGGAATTTTCTTGCAGTAGCCTAGAGTGCAAGCTCAAGGGAAGATGTTCTCTGTCACTATGAGGCAGCATGAGGTATGGAAGGAACAGTGCTGATTATATTAATGCATGAGAGGTAGAAAAGAAACAGACCAGAATTGGCTCTCATTGTCCCCAGCTCCCACTGAACAGGAGAGTTGTGGATCTGTGCATCTGAGCACAGTGTCATCTCTCTGATTAGAGAG
>JAVCKT010010645.1:21833-47364 GCA_032273925.1 Rhynchotus rufescens
GCAAGACCACAGTTCTAAAGATGACTTTATTCTCACTGCATATATCTATTTTTAAGGAGTCTCTGCATGAGGGCAAGCTGCATCGCTGCTCATATCCTCAGTCTGAGTGAATCTGACTTGTCTTTGGTGCAAGGGTATATACAAACCTATATGATAAATCACTAGCTGAGATAGGCCCTGAACTCAGGACTCTAGCTGTGTGCTGCATGGTCCAGTTTGCTCCAGGGTCTGTAGGTGAAAACTGGAAATGTCTCATCTTTGATGGTGGTTGCCTTCCCTTCCTTTCTGAAGATAGGGACAAACTGCCAACATTTTGCTAGGAGCACTTTAAAAGCCAAAGAGATGCAGTGTTTAGTCTGTGCAGAGAGTTCAGGTTCAAGGTGCTGAGACAGATGGACTTGAGACTGAAAGTGGGGAGGGAATACTTAAATATTTGGGAAAACCCCAGGAAGGGGAAAAACATCCCTAAATTGAGAAAATCCTGGGAAGGTTAAAACCATCAATGGATGTGGCAGCAATGCCATTCTCTCCTGCTGAGAATGTCCTGCCTGCCAGCAAACCTTTGTCCAAAGGAAAGCAGAGAAAAGGAAAGCAAATAGAGAGGACTCTGTCTTTCTGCTGGCTATTGGACTGGGAGATTTAGGCAAAGTGAGGAATGCCCATTTCCCTGCTCTCTCTGTGCTGTGCTGGAAGCTACTTACCTGCCTTGAGAAGTGGGTGGTGGCAGGGGGATGAGGAAAAGGAGCCCCGACCTGCCTGAGCTTGGCTGCCTGAAATAAAGCTCCAAGGCTGCAGAATAAAGAGGCCTTGGATTTAGTTCTTTTCACCATTTTAAGCTCTTCTTTGCATGGTGTTCTCAGTGCCTTTACTGGTAGTGACTGTAAGAGCCGCTTTTGGTACTGGAATGGACATATTCTTTTCAGTTCTAGTGATGTATGTAGTCATGCCATCTCTCACCTTGGCCTCTGCCTGGGTGACATGTCTCCTGTCCTCTTATCCAAACTGCTGTCAAGCAGCTGGTGCCCTTGCTGGCTGAAAAGTGAAGAGGTGCCAGGGGAAAGCTTCAATTACTGATGCCAGTTTCTTTCCATGCACCTGGTTCAGCCCAGCCAGAATCGATGCCAGACTCTGCAGCTGGGCAAGCTGGCCAGGAAGCTGGGACGAACTGTGGCTGCTTGGAAACAGTCCCAGGAGAATGAATGTTACCACATACCAATCGTTACCAAATCTTTAACAGCAAAACCCACAAGAGTGCCTGTGCCATATAAGGAGGAACTTCTTCAGTGTACAAGTGACAGAATCCTGGTACAGGCTGCCAAGAGGGATTGTGGAATCTCCTTCTGCGGAGATGTTCAAAACCTGCCTGGATGTGACCCTGTGCAATGCGCTCAAGGTGTCTCTGCTGGAGCAGGGGGATTGGACTACATGATCTCTAGAGGTCCCTTCCCACCTCAACCATTCTGTGATTCTGTGAGACGTTCTGGTGTATAATAAAGGGGAGATTTTACATCAATATAAAAATTCCTCTCTCTCGGGAACCTCAGTATTGCAGAATCAAAACACTTCTTAACTTTGAAAAGACTTTAACTCATATTTCTGCTGCAATGTAGGGAAGGATTATTAACCTAAATGCACAGACATGGAAGTGAAGTCTGGTCTGGCCAAGAGCCATGGGACACAAAAGGCAAATGCAAGTGATCCCTCTCACCTTCAAAATTCCTGCTAACTGGCTCACCACGAGAAGGATTCTACTATCAGTCAGTCAAAACACAAAATTCAAGACAGAATTTAAAAGCAATATAGGATGCTTGACTTCAATTTATTCTGTCATGGTATGTTCACAGTTCTTTGTTCAAGATGCTCATTTGTAGCGATTCAGATGCTGTAGGAAAAGCACAGGCCACTTCGTGAGTTACAGGTACATAAAACACAGCCTAACACAACGATCCATTTTCCAGAATGTCCTTATCATGATCTCTCACCATAGGCCTGGTCTCAAAATTCACTAATGGCTGTGTTGTCATCATGCTTGTGACTTTCATCCTAAGGGCATCCTCCACTGATCTGTGCTATTTGTGCAGTAAGCATGCATGTCAGCATTTGCTCAGGTGTGGAGAGAGAGAGAAATAACCTAAGACTAGCAGGGGAGGCTTGCTGTTGGTTTAATCAGCATTAATTCCTTGAAAATGCTTGCATTTCATTATTTAGTTTCCCTAACAGAAATCTGTCCATTAAAGAATAGTGTTGTGTTTCCAGGGGCATTGTGGTAAATGCAGATCACCAAGAACTCTCTTAGTTCACTTACACCATCTCTGCAGTCCTAGAAATTCCCCTTAGAGAAGAGAAATATTCAAAATCTACTGTCTCTCCTGCCAGTAGTAAGGTTCAGAGGAGAAGGAGATAGTGCGTACAGTCTAGAAGAGGCAACAATCAACCAGAAGAACACTAAAGAAAATTAACATTCATCTGATGCTGTAAAGTTCACATTTTGATGCCTCAGCTTTCTTATTGGAGAAGAACAACAGTTACTTCCTACCAGCCTCCAGGTGTTCATAGAGGCTTTACTGTCTACTTAATTTCTTTTTTTGTCTCAAGACACTAGGCCAATTTTAGCTGCCAAGGTGTCCAGGCACCTGCCATCTGGGACTGAGTCTGCACTAATCACATAGATCCAACTTCAGGCAGGACCTGCAGCTAAGTATCACATGCCTCTCCATTTGCACAGCGCGCAACTCAATTATCTCTGAAGAAAAACCCTCGATATCTTCATGGATATCTACCAACTGGATTTCTATGAGCAAAACTTCGCAAATCCTAGACTCAGAGGACTAGTATGTGCTAACGACATGAGTCAATCTACTTGGTAGATGAATAATTTGACACTAAAAGCAAATAAGAACACAGAGTTTGAGGCCTTGTCCTCATTTCTTTTTTTTTTTTTTCTTTCATTTTTCCTATATCATTGCTCGTATGTAATTGACATTTGAGCATGTTTTGATGTCAGTGAACAGTGATCAGCAAATTATTCCATAGTCTCTTTCAAAGGTACTTTCTGCAAATCATGAACACCTGAAGTACATAGCCCAAAATGCTGATAGAAACAATATTATTTTAAATGCCTACATGATAGAACATCACAATCATCTGGCCATGGAGAAGCAAACACTTTCTGCAACATTTTGTAACAACACTGTTCCAACTCTGGACAAACTGTGTCCCAACTCCATGAGAAGAGGGTGAAGAAAAAGGCAGCAAACATTCATCATATGTATTTCAATAAGTATCCTGAGAGTGGAGATTTTTGCAACCAGAAAAAGACTTGATGCCATGAATAAATTATTCCTTGCAAATTATTCACTCTACTCCAATAAAGAGAAATAGCTTATATCTGCTTTTTTTCTGAGCCAAAAATTCCTTAGTATTCCACAAAAGCCAGCAGGGAATATTAGAGATATTATTTACATTCAAATAGAATGGATTATTTACAGTGTGCTGAAAGCAATCACTTCAAAAAAGTGATGCATTATACTGCCAAAATTCAGATTTACAGAAGGTCTCAACACCCAGAAACTCCTGTCGAGAGCAGTAGCCTAGTGCAGATCCAGCCAATTCACGGACATGCCTAAATAAGAACTGGTGGCTTTGGAAACCTGCCGCTGCCTTCCCTACTCATACACTACACATGCTGTGGCTGGTTTACACGTATTCTTGGATTTCATTATCTGCGAAGTGCCAAAGATGACTTGCAGCATCTTCAGATACAGAATGGAGAGCACAAAGAAAAATCCCTGTAGCCTTCCCGCTCTTCCAGCTTCTTTTCCAAACTTTATAAACAGGGCAATACAGCTTTCTCTAAACAGATCAAATGTTGGCTAGGGCAAAGTGGCAAGACCAGAAGAATTGTCTGTTTGGTTTAATAAAGCTATCAGGCTTGACACCTATTATCTATTGCTTTTTCCTTCTCCTCCACCTCCAGTAGGATAGAGGGATTATGCAGATAAATCACTAGATTGTGTCTGGCTCAAAAACACTGTCCTATATGCTTGGCATAGCCTGAAGTCAGTTATATATCCCTCAATGCCCACAGCTATGAACTGGCTTGGTGGGGAAAACACTTTAACAAAGCTGTTTAGTCAATTCACTAAATGGTTCTGGCAGGCAAAAGTGTTTCTAGAGGAAGGAAGAATGTGCTCTTACCCCCTTCCCTCACTCTCAGACCTTTTAAGTTTTATTTATGATGCATGTAAAAAATAAAACACTCAAGGACTCATGGGCTCTTAAAGCTTCACTTCCTCTGCCATGCAAGCAAAAGAATATGCCATCCCAGGTTTTAAGCTTCTTGTGCTTCCCAGTCTTTCGCTGCTGGCTCATAACTATGCACATTCACACTCAACGAAGGGCAAAAAAAATGGGGGGATTGCAACAAAGCAGCCCCATTCAGTTACACGGACGCCATGTGAGGTGTCTTCATTCCATTCTCCACAAGCCGCACAGTCCAGAAAGAGCATCGTTCACCAGTCATGAAGAGAAGTAACACAGAGTTTGTTGGGACTCCGCCAGACTGAGTCTTAGTACTTATCACTGCTTCTGGGAGCAAGTTGAGCAGTATCACTGTACTGCTGCTTCCCCTGCAAAATCTCCAGAAGCAAGAACGGATGTTTCTGGGATACACTTCGAATCCTGCTCCCTCACTGCAGTCATCATGGCTCTTCCCAGCTTCTGGAAGATCCCTCATGCTCCTCTGCAGACACACACAATAAACAATGACATGGAAGTCATGTTGTTCTTCAGCATAATTTCTTTTCTCACTATATCTTCCCAAAGTCAGATAAAATGTATATATTAAGTTCCAGGTCTGGAAATTTTATCCAAAAAAACAATAATAAACTTGAAGTCTTTCTGTAAAACAGTTTCACCAAAAATGATGATACCTACTAGTCCACTATGCTATTATTAAGAAACCACAGAAACATCTCCATGCTATCTGCCTTCCTTGTTACCGAACCTCATAATGGCCCTTCCATTCTGACCTCAGGAACCTGCAATGAAATTCATGGAGCTGAGGTAGTCATTGTAATTTGTTGATCTGTTCTTTCTCTTTTTGTATGTGTTCAGAGGGACAAGAACACAGAGTAATAATGAATCAAAACAAAGAGAGTTATGCTAAACGCATCACCTCCTCATCCATGTTTTGTTAGTATTTTAAGGATGAATTGGCAGATTTGACAAGAAAGATAACAAAAGCATTCAAAACAATGCCAAAGCTACAGGATCTATTCAATATCTATTCTATACTGCACTGCCATCTTAGGTGGAAGAAAAAGTCATGTATAGGTGGGCTACATACTAAAACTCAAAAGGGCAAGTAGTTATGGAGTTTTCTGCCCTAATTTTAGGGGAAGTGATCTGTGATGTGAATCTATGAAAAATCCAGAAAAAAAAAGTTCCTGCTTGAATTTTAGCTTTCTTTTTTGAGGAACCTGACTGCAACTTTCTCTCCCTCACAGCTTGACTAGCTCCACTGACCTTGTGTGTGGGCAATGCCGTGGCTGTGAGCATGTGTTTTTGGTGTGCAAAGAATGAAGGCAAAGACCAGTTGCTGTAACGCACCTGAAAAGTGGAAGGCTTTTTTACAGCTTGGTCCAATTAGAATATCATTGAAAAATTTAATTTAGTGCCTATTTCTGACTACTTGGCTTAATACATTGATTAATTATTGAGTAAACAAACCACAAGACCGGGAAGGTGAATAGATTTATGACATGTAAGATGGTTTCTGGAGATGATGCTTTCGACTACAAACTGGACAAGAAACCATGGTCCATGACTAGCTCAGATAGTATCCCTTGCTCTACGCTGGAGTCCAGATTTCTTAATATCCCTTTAGCATTAGAGGAAGCTGACATGTAAATAGTAAACAGAGAGTAAAGAGAGATTGATCAATAGTAAACAGAGATAAATCCAGTTATCTTATTCTTTCACAGTAGCAGGGCTCCAATTCAAGAAGGCACTTAGGCACAAGTATGAGCACACAAGTGTGAGCACATAAATTAACTACAACAGCATTACATATTAGATATACAAAACGTGGCTGATGAAATTGTGCTTAATTGTGTATGCTTAAATTGAAAAGTTTGATGGAGTTTCTTGGGCAATTTATTACTGTACCCCCACATTCTGCTTTAGTTTTTTTTTGTTCTGCAGTTCTCACTTACCATGTAGAAGTCTGGAGATCTAATCCACACTTTATTGTTTAATACCTGACAAACCAATTTATGCCAGTGCAAAACAGGTTTAATACACTAACAAATCCAGATAGTCAGTTTACTCCAGTAAAAATGAGCCAATAAAGCTCCAGCTCAAATAATTAGGCCTTCTATATTTCAGTATGAGTGACTGAATTGTAACCTCCAAATCTGACATTACAGAAGCTTAGGAGAGAAGATCAGCACAGGTCATTTCCATGAGACTTCTTTTTAAAGCCATCCTTTTTGACCAATTGCAGGTACAAGTCCCATGTGTTATTTACAAGTACAAATTCGTCTTTTTTATCATTTCTATTATCTGTATAGGTACCATATGGTACCTATAAATGGTATATTTTAAATGGTTTTAGCAATATATGTTTAAATACTTATGCTGAAACTTGTATGAGCTATACAGATCACATTCTTTCTGAGACAACTTCAAATTTTGCCCCTAGATGTGATGGGTGCTGAGCAGAGCTAGCTGAAATATTGTTGTTAGGGTGAATATTTTCTTCAGAAACTGGTTTGGAAAATCATATATGCTCAATATATTTTACAAAAACCTTTCCCTTTGACAAAGAAAGACACTTTAGATCCCAGTCTCCGTTTTCCATTCTTACCAGAAAAAGCAGTAAAGCTGAAGGTGACATCATGAAAACATTCAAATGCACTTGTTTTCCAAACAAGTACAAATTTTTGAAGCATGCTTTGAAAATTTGAAAGCTTTTTGTGAAATCGGTCTGCTCTAGAGCCAGAAGCTTTTCACAGTCTTGAAGAGGCCTTCTCTTTTGACCTCTGTATCTCTAGTTGTAAATGAGATGGGAGAAGCAAGCAGACAACAGTACCTCATTATTCTTCTGTCCCAAGTTAAAAAATCATCCTTTAGTTCTGGATGTTCCTATTAAAAAAAATGAAATACCAGTCTTGGTCCTCCCTCAGAACATTATTGACAAAGCTCTGTTCTTGAGATTTTGTGTTTTGCTTTGTTTTTAACTATATAGTTATTATAGTTAAGTAGTTTATAGTATAAAGAAGATATCCAATACCAGGTACCAAGTACAGGATGTATGTATGAAATATTACTGTATGTTCCAAGAATATTTCTCAATTTAGTTCATTAATTCAGCATTCAATGTTTGTGAATTTTGGTCATCCCCTTAGGTCAAACAACTGAAATTTTCAGCTTCTAATGAGAAAGCAGACAACTGCTAGTCACCAACTGGAGTCGGGTTGGTATTTGCTCTGTCCCTCCATAAACACTTTTACTGGGAAAGATACCAGAACATCATGTAGTTTAGACACACTTTTGTCTTTTCCTTATGAAGCCATAACTGGACTGAGGCTAATCCAGAAATCTGGAAAATGAATTGCTTCAATATTTGCAGAATAAAAAGCAAATCTGTGAAATGTAGCTGTCAGATTAAAAGCACAGTCCCACAGAAAGCAAAGTTCCCAGTAGCTACAGCATGGGCAGAACATACCCACAGTACCTGCAAAACTGATACAAGGCAGAAAGCACCCTCTTAGGATGGGATTTTCCATGGGACTATGAGTGCCAGACACCCACTGTTACTCAGCTCTTTTGAGACTTTCAGCTGCTCCCTGAAATGGTCCCACAATTTCCATTCCTGCTTTATGATTTGTTTCAGCAGGACTCTAAACTTAGAGTCTCTAACACTGTCTGGAGCTCATGTCGCTCTGTATGACAGCAGTGGTGCTAACAAATATTTGCTAATGGTTGCCAATATTTGTTCTTGCTACTTTATTAGCCTCCTTGAGCATCCATTTTCGATTATTGCTGCCACGCTTCCCTGATCCCAATAGGCTGATGATTGAAATTAGCAACCTGCCCGTCATCGTTGGGCTGCACACGGATCTCAGCAGCAGCAGTGGCAAAGCTGTTCCAAGCTTGGTTGAAAGAAAAGGTGGGTATTACCACTAAGTTCAGAGTAAAGAGATCTGACATCTGCAAAATGTCAGCTACAACCCCACACCTTTAATTTCTACATCCTCCCCTTCTTATGTCCCACATAGTGGCAGTTATTTGGGTTTACTCCACTTACTTGTCCCTCAAATAATGTTTCTTCTTCCAGTCAGCATTCTTTTTTTCCCTCTTGGCAAACACTGATTTGTTCCCTGCTGCATTGCCTTCTGCGCAAGAAGCTGGCTCGGCAACTATTTTTTGATTATTTCCTTATTCTTATTAGAATAGTTTATGGTAGCTCAGCTTTGAGAATGTGGCTAAACTCCTTCCAGTAGCCTTGTTCTCCCTACAGCTCACTGGCTTAGCAGCAGCATCACTCATACACATGGAAATTCTAAACTATCCATTTTGTGAGAGGAGGGTATAACTGAGTAGAGGCCAAGCTTTCTGGCAGTACTCCAAGGCAATAACATTTTGGTTCAGAGAAATTAACTTAGCATCAAGGAGTCCATTTTTGGCACTTCAGTGCTTTACCATAACACAAATGTTCCCCTGTGATGCACTCCCCACACTCCACAACAGCATGCTGGCTGGGCTATGATTTCCACTAGCAATGAGTTTGATGAGGGGAAGTTAATATCTCTGCTTCTGTCAAACTAGGGACTGAGCCTCAATCCTTTGGTTCCCAAAAGCGGCAGAACCTAAACAAACTCCACTCGCACACCTACTTCCCATCCCACAGGATTACATTGGAAACATCCAGTTATCTCCTCCAGTCTTGCCCTATGCTCTGCCGAAAAGGAAGAGTATTTAAAAGAAAAAGAAAAATGCAATTTCCTCCCTATGTATTCTTTTTTTACTTTCCACCATTTTTCAGATTTTAAAATGAGAAATAAAATTTGACAGAGTGGATCTGACGTCATAAAAACTTGGGAAAAAGGAAGGGAGAGTGATTAAAAAAAAGTGGTAATGAAGAAAAATGTTAACATTTTACCTCTTTCTGCTCTTTTCTGGTTGCATTTGGGAGATGATTGAGCACTGAAGCAGCATGCCCAGAGCAGTCACAAAATCTGCTGTCTTTGGGCTGGACAAAGACCTGAGCAACCTGATCTAAATGCGCTGTCAACCTTGCTTAGAACAGGCAGCTAGACCAAATGACCGTCCTCCCACTCTGAATGATTCTGTGTTGATTTGATAAGAAAATCTAAGTCTGTTACTTAAATACAATCATCAGAAAGGTACATTTATAATCTTGCCACTAATGAAATAAGAACTGTTACACAGCCCATGATTTATTTATGCATGATACTCACAACAGTTATTACTTTTTTAACCCTTTATAGACAAGCATATCAGTAATATCCTAGGACTTCGAAGTGAATCCTGAACCGCCGGTTTGACCCTCACCTCCTTCAGCGCTGGTAATGAACCCATTTTAAATAATCAAAGTGTAAATCACTCACCAAACTAATGGACTAGAGAAATTATAGAGGGAAAAGGCAATTATCTTGCAGGTTCTGAGATACCCTCCTTTAAGATTTCCAAGCAACTGAAGCCTCTGATTTATCTGGTCAAAAAATGCCCACACAAATGCTTAGCTAGAAGAAGAGTGCATTCATATAAATTTGAGGCTTCACATTTCCACTAGGGAGGAAAAAAAAACTGAAATACCCTGCAGAGAAGTCACTCAGATCCAGACAGTACTGAAACCTTCACTGCAATCTCGCTCCCCATTTTTCTGCCTTGGAATGAACAAAATGACCAGATACTGTAGATGGACTGTGACAGTAATGGTAAGTCCACCAGAAAATACAGAAATCTCATTTGTAAGACCATAATATTCACCACTACCAAACTCAGCAACAGAGAGGTTATTCTGCACCCTCTACGTACATACAGACATCTGCACACTTGATTTGGAGAAGCATCATTCTTTCACCTTGCTCAAGTTCCCAGGTCTATGATTACCCTGCTTCAGATCAAGGACAGTTTCTTCTCTTTCTTTTCCTCAATACTACTTTGATTCAAGGAGTGTTCCCATCCATCAGCATCTCATCAACAGAATCATTTCCCTTGCTTGCGTAGGCACAGAAGGAAGACTCTTGAGAACTACTTCTATGGCTATTACCAGATCTGTGCTAGCCTCAGCTCTGCTCTCAGAGCTAGAAAACATGCCAGCTGAGCAAAGTAAGCTTTCAGGAAATTTTCACCACCAATGTAAGATTCTTTTAGTTTATTGTTACCTCATTCTTTACATCCATTTGTTCCTTCCTCTCTTGGATCCTTTTGCAAGGCAAAATTAAGCTTCTTGAGCCTTTTTAATCTAGTCTTTTGAAAATTTCTCAGCATCTATGATCTGACCTGGAATTTCAAATAGTTAATTTCTCTTTTAGCCATGTATGTGAAAAGATGAAGTTTTCAAATGTCCCCAACACATCTGAAGGTATGAGAGGAGAAATCTCTTTCAGCGTCACTGTCTAACCAGGAGCTGTAGGAATAGACCTCTAAGAATTTCTTTAGACATCATACATATTTAAATGGCAATACTGACACAAGCGTCTCGCACTCTCCTGCAATTGTGTGTTCCATTTCTGGTCCTCTATTACCAGTTCCAACAATAATCATCAGCCTCATGGGATGGAGTGGAGAGGGCAGGCAGAAATCAACATTTCTACCAAATGGGAAATTCTAGTAATTCAATTTTTTCTTCTGTGGAGGAGAAAATAGAAGTGCTTATGAGAAAGCATTAGCATTTTTTTTTCAGAATGAAAGAGTTCAAAAAAAAAAAACCACTATTTCATTTTTATTAAGCAGTTTCTCAATTCAAATGATTTACTCTGCCTTCCTGTCCAAAGAAGCTGCACAGCATTTTGTAGAGTCAAACACAGGCAAGTCATGTTAATCTCGCTTCCTATTCCACCAGGGCTGCCCTAGGCACAGTCAGCTCCACCACCAGCCACCTTCCAGCAGGAACAGCTGGAAAAGCACTTGTCAGTCCAGACTCTGTGGTGCTGGGATGATGCATTTCCCCCTCATGCTAAATTGCCCTTGCTATGTAAACTTTCAACTGACCAGGAAAAAGCTCCACAATTTCATTAGCCTTCCTAATCAGCATTAAACCTCCTTCATTTAAATAAAATTAAATATTGTAACTTCTATTTAATGCAGCCTCCCAACTTATTTAAGGCTATGATTAATATGCCATAATGTTCACTGTTGTAAAATTACTTGTGCCTTGGTTATCTTGCAAAACCAAGGGAGGTATCAAACTTATTTCCATGTGTCCAAACCCCAGCTGCATCTGACCCTTCACTGCTGAGTCTCAGCAGTGATAATCCTCAGCAGAATGGATCCTCAGCTGCCACACACCTACATTCCCAAACTCACCCTCTGCTTTGCTACCCAGTGCTGATGTCAAATCCCACAAGTCCTTCTACAGCAATGCATAATGCAACTCCCACCATCCCGAATTTGGTTTGCTTACCCTCCCAAAGGGTAAATGCTTACCCATTTTCTAGTGGAAGCATCTCACACTGTAAAATGTGACAAACTTCTATTTGTGTGGAAAAGAGCCTCCTGATTAACCACAAAAGGCAAAATAAAACTACTTTTCTTTATGTGCAATTTCCTGCCATCATAAGTTTTATATGTAACCCAAAAGTGCATTTTATATGTAACCCAAAAGTGCAAAAAGAGACTATTTTTGTTTTCAGAACATCCAAGAGTCTTGTTTATTTTGTTTTTCTTTGTTTGTTTTTAATTAAGAAAACATTTTTGTGCTGAGAGAAACAACACAATTGTTTTCTGTGTTCATTCTACTGTGCGAGGAGCAGCTCCCAGCAATACAAACCTGAGTGCCCGCAGGGTAGCTCTTCCTCCATTGATGCAGATACAGTGAAATATATTGCTCCTTTTCTTCCCTTCAATGAGGCTTAAGAGACATTTTGGAAGATCCCAGACTCTCAGTTTGTAGAGACTCTTCAATTCCTGAAAGTGGAGGCAGAAATATTGAGGGAGGGAAGGAGGGGGAAATATATTCTCCTCAAGAGTCCTGCTACCTACTCAATACTCTATGCAGGCTCAGAGGTAACAAAACAGCTAAGCTTGTACACCCAGGTGTTCTCCTATTTTGTGCATCAGACCATTAGCTTCTCTACATTTAGATACATGGTAAGATCCTATTGACATTTTTCTTTGCTTTTCTAAGATGCACATTTTTTGCCACACCATTCCAGCTCTTCTAATATTTTTCAAGATCCAATTCCATTCTGACTTAGCAATTAGTGGTGTTAGTGAAATAATATGTTACCAAAATACAACATTTAGAGCACTTTAATCATAAAGATATTTTGCATCACCTTACAACTTCTATTGAGAGGTCTTTAGAAAACATTTCCTTGACTCAGGGTAACCACAAACTGCACAATTTAAACTGCAAATTACAGCATTTAGAATATCTGAAAGCCCAAAGTCTGCAAATGCTACATTATTTCCACCTAATTGCTAAAGAGATTAAGTATTTAAAAATAAATTTTCTGTAGAATCTTTCCCTCTAGGATTAGCTTGAAATGAACCAGCATCAAGTGAACAGGTTTCCTCTATCCTTAAAACACACGATCAGTACAATAAAGATGAATATTACTAATGCTGAATCACCTTTTTCTTGCATCTCCCTGTTAACTATTCCAAGCACAAAATGCAATTTTCTTCATTACTCACTACATAAGTCCTCAAGAACAAGAAGTCCTCCTGAATGCAGTACATAAAATTCATTCAAATGCTGTATCCATAAAAGCTGCACAAATTCAGAGCGGAAATGGATACATATATAACACTATATAAGGCTGTGCTTAAGGGTAGGGAAACAAAAATGATCTTCTCCTGCCTTTTTTGACAAATTAGAGAATCATTATTGCATGTTAAAATTAGAGGGAATAAATGCAGGGTGTGAGAAAAAAGAACAAGATGTTGAAGCAAGATGATACGTCAAAGATGATGAGGAATTTTCTCCTTTCATATTTTAAGGGGGAGGTAAAAAAAAAGAGTTTCTACTCTCCCTTGTTAGAAACTATCCTATTACTTAACTCATTTTTGCACATGTGCTCTCACAAATGCAGCTTGAAGATGTTGTTGAACTTGCTAAAAAGAAGCCTCAATAATCTGATCAGAAGATATTTCTCTTTAAGAAAATAACAACAAAAATAACTGGAATGGACATAATTTAGTCAGACCAAGATCACACCTAGCCCAATGGATGCTCTTAGACAGAAATATAAACTCCACTTGACTCCAGGCATCCATAAGAACAGACTAATAACAAACAGATATGGTATCTTCTTCCTGGACCTCTTCCAACCTTGAACCACCTGTAGACTCATGAGACTTTAAACTAGATGTTGTTTCTATGTATTTAGTGTACTTCAATCTTTTTTGCTTCAATAAAGCTGTCCAGACTTCCACTGAAACAGTGAGAGATCTTATCCACAATTAATAGCAATCACAATATTCTACATTAAGAGCCTACGCAGATTGGCTACAAGTTCAGTGAAGAGGGTTCTTCACTGAACCTCCTCTCACCTTATCTTCTCTGTTATTGTGAGATTGCAACCTGCCACCTTCCTTCAATATTCCCTACTTTCTAGGGCAACCTCTTCAGAAAGATCTCCCAATTCAGAGAGGTGACTTCATGGGCAGCAATGTACTCCATGTTTGCATGTTCTCCAGGCAAACACAGACAGACATACAAAGACCTGTTTACTGCACAGTTTCAGTGTTTTAAGTCTGCTGAAACAACACACATAAGCACGTCACAAATGAGAAAAAGTCACAACCCTACAGTGAGAGTGTGGAGGAGGCAGGCACATGATTAGAGGTTCAACTTCAAGAACTTTCCCAACTTTCTAGATAACTGGCCAGAGATGGTGCAGAGGGTGCAGAGGAAGGGAGTTACCTGGTTTTCTTACACATAGCAGACAGACCTTTTCTGAAGGGAACAGGAGTCAGTGGTTCACCAAATAAAACAGCCAATTGCTTCACTGTTCATTATTTGATGCTGGTTCTTTAAAGACAAACCCTGGCAGGTTAGGCTGGAGCAATCAGTTTCTTCTGTAAAAGCAGCTTATTAAAAATAGGGAAAATGTAAAGAAAATTCACTCTCTAAACACCATCTGTGTACTTCCAAATTGATTTCATGAATCTATCACCTTTTCACACCCTTCTCTTCTCTCTGATGAGGTCACAACTAGTAAGTTTCCTACTGTGATCCCAACACATGGTGAAAAATCAAAGGCAAATCAATTCAAGTAGCTGCAGTTTGGTATAAAGGCTTTCCAATAATGAATTGACCCTGGAAACACGAAGCTTTCATCTCCTGCAGGGTCACTGCTAGAAGGAAGTGCTATGTGTTCTCTAAATGCTAAAGTCCATTTTGGTCTTGACTGAACTGGTACTCTGATCACTGAGAAATTAAGTTTATGTGGAGCCCAAGCATAATGAACAACTGAATCCTAATAGCTCAAAAGCCAGATTGGTAGATTCCTGCTGCACAAACATCACCCACGTCAGCAGCATTGCAGTCCTAGAAGGCTCATCTATTGTGGGATGATACTAAAGTCAACAGCTCCCTTGTATCATGGATATTTTACAACATTCCACATCTACACAGCCTTTTTGGGGCTGAGTGATCAACTTTCTCTCCAGAATGGATTCCATGCAAGGAAACCAGTGAAAATTGTACAATTAGCAAGAACTCAAAAAAAGAATAAACGCATTTTGTATGTTGACAAGAACCAACAGTAAGTAGAGCCACTTACAGTGTCTTCCTGTTGTTCTGAAATGTACTTCTAACCTATCCACACTCAAGAAGAACATACCAGCACCCAGTAAATAGACAGCAGAGGTTTTCTCCAGACCGTAAGGTTTTTTTTTGTCTTGATGTTTGCTGCTGACTTACAACTACATGCAGCGAAACCCAATTTTCCTTGGAACTCCAAATCTTTTGCTAAGGAGTGCCTGCCCTCTTTCCCAGTAGTAGCAAGTGCAGGTATACCAGCCTTGACCAGTCCATGACTGATAAAATTAATTACACACAGAATCACAGAGTGGTTGAGTTTGGAAGGAACTTCTAGAGATCATCTAGTCCAACCCCTCTCCTCAAGCGTGGACACCTAGAGCACATGGCGCAGGGTGGCATCCAGGTGGGTTTTGAAGATCTCCAGAGAAGGAGAGTAGAGAACCTCCCTGGACAGCCTGTTCCAGGGCTCTGTCATCCTCACAGTAAAGAAGTTCTTTCTCATACGAAGGTGGAACTTTGTTTTAATTTACACTCATGCAAAGTTATTTTGTCTAATCAAGCTTGAAAATTTCTCCTTTCTGGACAACTATGGCATTTTACCAGGTAAGTTAAATGCAATTAATGACTGTTAATATTGCCCAGGAGATCAAATTAGACTATGGTATCTGTACTCCAGCTCCTCAGCTAAATGAAATAAATCAGTATTCATTTTATCAGCATGAAGTGTCTCAGTGATTTTAAACTTGTAGAAATCATACAGCAACAAGCAGATGTTGGAGCTGAAGTTCTAGTCTCACACAATTTCTCCCCAGTTTCTCACACCAGCTCCTTATTCCAAGACTAAATTGTCTTAACAGCGGAATCACAACCTCAGGCAGTATCTTTTGGGAAGCCAGAGTGGCCTGAGATGGAAGTGATTTCCTATAGCATCAACCACAACAAGTAGTCGTAACAGCTTAACAAACTTAGAACTCATAGGTCCAAATCTTTGCATTAATAACATCCCTTTAAAGGTGGTGCATCAAGTTTGTTGCTATTGGGTGGATTTTTGTTTTTTAAGGATAGGCAAATGCAACAACATGGACTTCTAGTCATATGATCTTTATTCTGTTGCATCATACTATGAAAATCACTGCAATGTCCTCCATAACCAAAGCTAACTGGACTGTATTTCTTCATTTGTTTGCGGTTTGGTATGTTTATTTGTTTGGGTTTTTTTGCACAATGGACTGCTTTGTATCTCCCTCAACACTGCCCGAGCATTGTAACAAAATTTTTCAGAAATACTCTTTTTCTTTTTGTTTGCACCTCAGGTTTCAGTGATTGTATTATCATTCAAAAAAATTGTCTTGGGAGAAGTAGTAACTTCATTAAAAACACAGAGTTGAGGTTTAGCAGACATGATTTTGAACTCCAGCCTTGCCACTGCTTTACAATGCAAGTATATCATCAAGACATGAGTGAAAAATTATTTTCCCACATAACACAAATACAATTTTGCAAGAAAAAAATCTCTCTTCCACTGAAGGTCTTATCTTTTTTGAAGCAAACATGTTGGTTCAAGATTTAAAACCAAAATAATCCGGGATGCAGGGAACCATGTAAATTTATTTCACATGAAACAAAACAAGGCTTCAATTACAATTCAGAAAGGGAAATCCAAATTTGTATGAAAAAGAGTAATTTCTTCCAAAACTTTTTTTTTCTTCTGAAAAATGTTCTTCAAGCAATTTTCATACCCCATAATTCAGATGAGAAGGGCTGGCCTGAAAACTGCTGCTCTCTTGCAGTAGACACTATTGGTACAGTGCAGCAGATCTCCATTTGTTGAGCTTGTTGATGTATGAAGTGGAAGAGGTAGGTCTGTGATTATTTAATCATGCTGCACACTTCATATTAAGATGATAGATTATTATGATCTAAATATATTAAATTTCCATTACTTAATATTAATGACTATGTTAGGGCATATCTAGTTATTTGCTAACCAGCCATTCTGTCTTCTTAGACATTGGTACTTAGCAGATTACAGGAGTGACATTTCAACAATCACTCATTTTTCTGATGGGTTTCAATAGCAGGCTGTGCTTACAAATACAAGAGACAATAACAGGTCAGGCTTAAAAAGTGGACCCTTTTCAAGTCTGTTCAAATAGAAATAATAGAGACATTAAGCACATATATTTTCTGCAAGACTTTCATTTGTTTAAGACAATCGGAAAATGGACTGGTTCAACACAGACCCACCTATTTATGTTGCTGCAGTTACGCTGTCCTTTTTCTGAAAGGAAGATATGATCATGTCAACTTGGCACCAAAATTCAATGGCAACAACCTTCTCCTGACCTTTCATCCCTCCTTACTTTTGCTGGAAATACGGGGGGAGAAATCTTCCCTCAAAAGACAGAAAGCATGTCCTCCACCAAAATCAAGAGTGTGGTGGAGCTCTTCTCAACCACCCTATTCATCACAAAATGGAGCATACTGTTTAAATGATGTGGAATCTGCCTATCATCTTACACCCAGCTTTGGGAACACACGTTTTTATTATATCAGATGGAATAGAAACTAAACTTTAAGATAGTCACCAATGCCCAATGCCTCAGTGACTACCACTGCCCAATATTGATGACAAAGTCCAGGAAAAATTTTAACTTGCAGATCTACCACTGGACAATTAGAAATCTTGAACATCACTTTAAAAGAAGCCTAAGAAATCAGATGCCAAAATCCAAACGGATTCAAACTGAGTATTTAATTCCCTTAAGTATTTAAGTCCTTTAAGGTAGGGACTGGAATGCAAGACTAGTTGTGTAACGATGGCAAACTTTGCAAGTATAATATATTCAAGAATGTCCCCTAACTCTGAACAGTTTTTCAGGCTCAGTTACTTAAAAACACCATTGTCAAAAATATCATGTTGCACTGATAAAATAACTGACACTACTTCCCCTGTTACAGAGCTTTTCAATGAGAGCAAATGGAAATCACCTAGGCTGGGAGAGCTGAAACACCATCAGAGTTTGCAGAGGCCTGACTTGCCTCCGTCAGTCTTCCTGCTAAGACATCAGGGAGTGTTAAAGGCCATAGAGAGTCCCAGCAAGACGGCAACACTGAGCCTTCTTCGCTCGTTGTCTCTAGGTCACTGCTCTCCTGAAGGGGCTGTCCAAGGGTTACGGTGAAGGGCTAGCTTGGCCATTGCTTGGGGAGAAGGCAGTCTCAATGTTCCCATATTTCTTGCCACATATGTGGGAGCCACCATGCTCACGGTTTAAGATCCATATTGACACTGATGTTTTAGGTTCTTGATCTCTTTCTCTGTATTTCCAATAAAATTTCCTGTGAAACAGAGAAAAAGCATCATGTTCTCCCAAGCCTCTGTTTGCATAGTACTTTATAGGAAATCTACTTATTCATTACTGCAGGTGACACATTAACTATGCAAGGCAGATTCAGTAGGAGAAAAGCTGTCCTGCAGGGATAGCAAGTCTTTTCTCCCCCATTAGCTCTGCACATGCAACACCAAGCCCCATCACATCCATACCACACTGGCTGGAGCTCTGCACTGTCAGATGCATACGGCAGAAAGGTGAGAGCCTTATCGGCCACTGTTAGACTGAACAGGATTCCTGTTCACAACAGCGGGATCTGAGGGTAGTTGATACATTAGCCCCTAGCTATGCTTTGTGAAAGGTCTTATGAAACTGTTTTCAACTGCCTGCAAGGTAATCAGTTATGTCTGATAATAATATATTTAATGCTCCAATTACTATAGAAAATAATGGAAAAGTCTTATACACGCCTACTCTTCAGAAGCCAGGGAAAGTCATTGCAATCTATGCTTTGTGCTCTCTCTTTCCTCAGGACAAAGCTGTTCTGTTCAGGGCTGAACAGCAGCAAAGCGAGTTCACGTGAGGCGATAGGCAGAAATCACCCCGAAGAAAAAGCAGCACAGGTTGGCAGAGGGGAGAGAAGCACACAGCTTGAGTTGGAAAACGAGGAAACTCCCTGCAAGTTTCTCTGTAAGGAGATGAAACCTGACAGAGCCTCCAAGGAACCGACCTTTACTTGGAAAGGATCTGTCACAGGCTGTCACCTGTCACATAAGAAATTATGATCACTTGGTACCAAACAGAAACATGGGCAGAGCTTACAGCGGGTGCACATGTGCACAGCAAGCTGCAATCATGTCCTATGCAGCCTCTCATCACTTGAAGAGACATTGAAGAATTACATAAATGTCTGCCCTTCCTCTAGAATAAATCCATGCTCAAGTAAGCCTCCTTGGCAGAACAACACTTACTCATAAGCAAGCTTATGTTTCAAACAGCTATTACAAGTTTGACTTATTTTCTCACAAGGCTTTCATTTTCCTAAGGTCTCCTGTTTCTGGATTACTGTGATTATGTGGGGGGAAAAAACCGACAGCTATAAAAATTGCAAAAAAATACCCAAGGGCAGTGGAAAGAGAATATTAATAAAAACCCCAGACTTTTGCAACTTCCTCTGAATATGTATAGGCAGAGAACAGCTGAGGTGTGAACGCTGCCATGTGGCCATGGAAAAGAGCCCATCTCTCCGACAGCATCACAAATGGCTTCCTTAGACAAACTCTTTACCTGGGAAGGCACTTTCAGAGTTGAGATTTCTAGGAAGATAAAAGAACTTCCTTAAACTGCAAGGCATGCATTGAAATCATCTAAGTAGTTCTAGAAATTTCCAAATATGACTAACAAAACCAGGGGCAAAAAAAATCAAACTGGTAAATATAACATGCACGCAAAAACTTTTTAAAAGTACTGCTTCAGTAGTAGCCTAGTAATTCTTTCTGTCAACCCGAAATATGTTTGTGTTCAACTTGAAAGGTAGATTTGCCATAATGGTCAGAAAAACCTAATTCCCCAGTACCAGGTTATTCCTAAACTGATGATATCCTCTTTTCAAATGACTTTCTTGGCAACAGCTGTTGGATTCTGGCATAAAAGGGGAAGATTTACACCATGGCAATTCCTATTCCCCTACAGCATAGCATCTGTGTAGGCTTCTGGGAGAGGTGGAAATAGATATGATTTTGCCTTGAGTACTACTGACAAAAGAGACAAGTAGAGAAATCGTAAAGCCCCATAAATACTATTTATAGAAAACTACTGTGGTGCAGAAAACAGGTATCAATTGGTTCCAGCTTACATGAGAGACACAGACTGACTGGTTTCTTGATGGAATATAAGAAAATAAATTCTTCAAACACAACACAAAATCAGATGGTCTATATTTCGATAGATTCTTCCCCTGAAGCCCTCTTAGTACTAAATTTTGTATCATTTAACATAGGTTTTGGCACATCAAAACAACACTTAAGAAGTGCAGCATAAATTTGTTAGAAGATGGATCTGTCAGAAGAGAGATGATTTATCTGAAGATGCTCTTGCATTTACAGCTGATACAGAGAAAGCAGGAATCACATGGCTGAGAACTGAATAATATACCTGAGCTTTAAGAAGAAAACTGATTTAGGACAAGTGTTGATGTTTTTCTCAGGAGAAGTGAACAAAATTTCAGTTTGATGGTGGCAAAATATTACAGTATTTTTGACATTAAACTGAATTTTGCAATAAACTCAGATGTCTCTGGTTTCCTAGACTGGAATCAGAGGAAAGCTATAGTTCATCCAACACACCTGCAGAGCTAACCACATGCAGCTCCTGAAACACAGCTCAGAGCTACTGAAGGCTATGCTGTGTCCAGCAAGAAGCCCAGACTTTTGCAAAAGAAGGAAATACAGATGTCCCTTGATGCACCCTAAGCCCCTTAAGCATGTGGAAAAAAATAAAGCACCAGGTCAGTTGTGTACTTATGCAGTGCATAATCTTTTTAATTATTTTACCTGGTGAAAATGTTATTATTTGATTTTTTTTAGTGGGAAACTGAAACTTAAAAAAGTTGTTGGGAGATAATAGAAATATTTTCAGAAATTGCCTTTTCTCATGAAAAGTCATTTTCCTGATGCATTTTCCACTAGCCCTCTTGAGAGGTCCCTTCCCTTTACAAACATCATGGAATCCTTTAAGAAAAACATTCTTGACATCCTCTTTTTGTTTTGCCCCAAGTTCAAGACACTTGGAAATGGGGTTCACCTCAAGTAATTTTAAACCATTTAAGTGCACTTGTAGCTTCAGTCATCTAGGCACTCCTTTTTGTTGGTGGAAAGGAGGTCATGGGAGGGTTCATTCTACCCACGTGTGGATTTCATAGAAGTACCACTCCCTGCTGATTTCAAAAGCCACCTGAATACATCCTGAAGACAAGCACTACCTCTGATTTCACTCTGCTGCTGTAGGACACTACCCGGACCTACCTACCCGTAGGAGGTGAAAATGGCTGTAAATGCTCATTTGTGTTTTGTTATGCTATAAGCTTTAAATATTTAGTTATTTTAAGGGATACTAAGCATTAAAACCTTATGGGCAGCTTTCACATCAGTCTTCCCTCAGAGAGATGCAGGATGACACTGCAATCTTGCAGTTGGAACAATTGCTATGTAGAACAGTGCAGCCCACTGCCACACACAGTTTTTAGAATTTGGTCCTTCATCTGGAAAATTTTAGAGCTATTTGTTATTATGAAATATTTAAATCCAATATAAGATATTTAAATTGGACTCCATTCTGATAGGAGGTATCTAGGGGAATCCCAGATTGATGAACTAATCTCTGAGGCAATACTAAGAAGGGTAAACTAATTAATACACCTATAAGGAGAATCTAGCAATTTGCTTTGTTCACTTTTATTAAAAAAAGCTGATATGCAATATTTTATTCATTGCACATTTTTTCAGTTAGATAAGGAAGAGAAAAGAAAGTCTTATACTCAATCCATTCTAAGCCATTTTTTATTATTATTGTTATTTTTAGTTTGGCAGCTGTACCTAAAAATCAATTATTTGTACAGCCTGGATGACAGTTGAAAAAGCAGGTTCTAATCTTGTGTCAGTAAAGGCTGTTGCCATGAGCAGCAAGATCCTTTGACTGACAAGTAAACCAGTGGTTTTCAGAATAATTTGTCAGATATGTTTCATTAGTTCCTTCTTGCTTCTTGTTTTTAAACAGGGAAGTCTATTATTATCATTTACACACAGCAATTCTCCTGTCCAATACATTAGCCAAAAATTCCACTTGTTTAATTAGTAAGCTTTAAGCTATAGGTATTCTGTTCTTTCCCTTTAACAGTTTCAGATATGCAAGCACAGTGTCTGCAGGTTTTCCCTTAAACATTATCAGGCTGTTGATTTCTTAAGCAGACTAGTAGATAGAACGAATTTTAGCCAGTCCTTGTTGATTCCAATCAAGGAAGAAAGGTCACAGCCATCCTTTTCCTGGATAATGACAACAAATGACAACATTATCCTAGTAATAAGTGAAAGAAATAAAGCTATGGTGCTCGTATGTATGAGAATGCTTGATAATTCCAGAAAAAGAAGCTCCTCAGCATCTATTTTCCAGCCTTAACCTCTGCCATTGCATGCTGCTGCAAGGAAGGGGATACTGCAGTCACAGGAAGATCTGCGAAAACAAGCAAAGAAGCAAACAGCACAAACCCTTCTCTCTTCAGTTTGCATCACAAAGTGGAGAACTAGCAACTGTCTGCTTCAAATAACTCACAGTTCTTAGCAGTGCTTTTTCAGCTCCACAGATATAGTGCAGGCTATTATTGTAGCCTACACTGTGGTGGCAATCGTGCAAACACAGAGCAAAATACAGTCATGACCCCAAGGAGAAGCTGACAAGACAGGCAAGTATAAGGCCAGATGCACTCGCCTAAGCTCATCCAACAAATTAGTGAGCCAGAAGAACCAACACGGCATTCACTGGACCCCCAATACCTCTCTAGAGAATATTCCAGAGCTTTTCCCTCTACTTCTAGTTAATACAAACAGTAAGAATTGAGCTAACTATTTCTAACGTCCTGAAATACGCAGAAAATGTGGTTTTCCCATATTCACCTTTCCAACAGTCTCTGTTTGGTTACATGCAAATTCCCTGAACATGTGAATTTTTTTATGGTATGGTTGTCCTCACTGAATGCTGTGCGGCAAACGTGGATGAGGGACTCTGCTGCTGGATGGGACAAGACACCAGATGCTACACAGAAAAAAGGAGAGAGAGACAATAATTGTGAAGTGGCTGAGAGTGAGGCCAAGTTGCCTGCTTCTGGTCTGTTTAAGAAATCTGTGTCCTTCTGGCTTTCACAGTTACATGCTTTGATGACAGGACTACAGGTAAATTGAGATTATCCCAATTAGTGCGATCAGAGGAACTGAAGCAGCGTGGCAAAAATATTATAGGGTGTGGGGTTGTGAGGTTTATTTATTTATTTATTTACTTACTTATTTATTTATGGCTAGTACCTTCTTACAAATCTTGAATCACATTAAAAAAAGTGCAGGACTCTCCATACTTACAATTCTATATGGAAAAAATGCTAAACTTCTATGAGTAACAATTATCAGTTGCACATTGACCATAAAAGAAGAAAAGAGGATCAGATTTGCACAAAAAGCCTCCAAAAGAATAGAAGAACATAATTAGCAGTATTCAATGGCTTTTTAGTACGCGCATTACCCCAATTAAGTCACAGACAAATCCAAGCCCAAATGTGGTCATGTGGAATCAATGCTTCTCTCCACAAGACCCAAATCCTGGGAATTTGACAGACACCTGAACTTGTTTCCCTTACAAAGGCAGGCATTTGGAATAAACCTCATACACAAAGCATGGCTAAGAGATCAAACTTTCAGTTTTGAGAGAAATAAGGCAAAGCAGAGGAAAATTTTCCTGGTCCTTTCATAATCTCTCCTCTTTTTAGCAGTTTATTTCTTTAATTTAAACTCTTCACAATCTTTTAGCAATGCAAATACAATAATTATGAGTGTATTTCCATTCACTACTGTAAGCATTCTTCTGTCATTCTCAATAAATCTCCTTCTCAGTGAGCAGAAATGTTAAGAATTTTCATTCAAATTTAAGCTGTAACCAAACAAAATTATATTCAACAAATCATAATAGACAGGATAGTCAAACATAAGTAAGACAACACACAGCAGACCAGTCAACATTGATTAGAGGATTTATCAAATATATTTGCAGGATATGGCAAAACAGAACAAAAATAAGTCGTCTTAGTTCAAGCATTTTATGTTTTTTCATGAACTTAATAACAGCTAATGTAGAAGCAAATGTGAGCATGCTACACATGCTTGCACATGAGCATACAGAGTTGGAGTTGCACCACTGAAAATCAAGACTCTGATAGCCCTTGAAAACACAACACAACCCAGAGATAAATTACAAATTAAACTAGCACTTCTGCAGCACCAGAACACAAAGAATCCTAGTCCCCACCTGTATGGAAAAATGATCCAGTTACATTGACTGAGGCCAACTGCTAAAGTTTACAGCAACAGCCTGCTACAAAGAGACAGCCCCAATAGACAGGAGGATTCTATTTCCAACCAAGTAGGATCTTCTGCCCTTGTCTCTTAGTGTTCATACCATATTTTGCACCACCTGGGCAAATGAGTACTTGTGTATGATACAAAATTAGCCATCATTCCTCTGCTGTTTTGTCTGGCAAGTTTTAAAAACCTGGGGTTGAACTGGTAGAAAATAGTAAATAAATATTTGATGACATTAAGAGGAGAGCATCTTTCTTTCCATTTGGGAGTTTCCTAGGTATAGGAATATACATCACTCTCTGTCATTTACGGTCTTCTAGCCGTAGGTCTCTAGTCTCAGTACAAATTTATCAGAATTAATCATTCTATCATCTTTTGGGAGAAAACTGTAACAAATGCATCCACATGTGTGACAGCATGCCTGGCACCAGTGCAGAACAGATAAAACAGAGAAGATTAGGGCAACTATATCACCTTCATCTAACTGTAACTTCCTTTGAAATAAAGCAAGAAGGTCTCATGCATGTGGCAGACCACCTTCATCACACAGTCCCTGTTCACTGTCCTGTTATGTTTAGATCGGACTAGGGAGGAGGTAAGGGAATGTCCCCATCCATCATTTTTAACTTTTTCATGGCATCCCTTCATTAGATTGGATAGATTAGAATAACAGGCTCATAATGAGAAAGACAGATACTAAAATATTTGAGCAAAACAGTAGTCCAAATAGTCTACTTGCTTTTATTGAATGGGTACAAGTAATGCATCCTGAAATGCTTTATTCTTCCTTATAAAAATCCTGGTGACATCCTGGCAATTCACAGTCTGATAAGCTTGACATTGATTTCAAATATATTAGAATTGGTATGAAAAAGAGTCAGTGAGATAAAAGATGGAATCATATTGGTAATATTTTTCTACTGCCAGTGAGAACTCTAAAGCATTTGCTTTAGTCTCATATAACAATACAGAAAAATACAGATCTTTGCAACTCACTGTAAGTAAGCCTGTAACTATGTCAGCAGTGAAGCACAAAATAATTTAGGTTGGAAACATTTGACAACACAGCATCATTTTCTTTCAGATCATTATTAAATCCTTGCTAGTAGGACTCA
>JAVCKT010010648.1:0-11621 GCA_032273925.1 Rhynchotus rufescens
TAATAAAAGACAATCTGTCAAAAGAATAATTCCTTCTGAAAGTTTTCCATGGAGAGAACATAAAAATTTTTAAGTGGGACAAGCATTGCTTAGGTTTTTTGCATATTTTTTTCATTCTTTCTATTTTTTCCTAATCTTCCACTTTCTTAAATTATTTATAAATAATAATTATGAATATTTTGTTGTCTTTAATCATGGCATCCCAAGAAGAATCAAAAGACTTCTATGCAATCAAAATATAATTAACATTTAAAATAGAAATAACAAGATTTGTCAGATCTCTTTTTTTCTTTTTTTTTTTTTTCATATAGGCCAAAAGAATGGTAGTACTTTAGAATATTTAGTTACTTTAACTCCTTTATGTCTTTCATTGCTAATGGGCTCACATGGGTTCGTGAGAGGGATGTATAACTGTCATTGCGCTCAAGCTCAATAACGATTAATTAGAAGTTTATGAAGGTCATGACTAGTTATTTCCTAGTATGAGAAGCTGATCAAAACTTTTGGCATTTAATTGAAAAAATTCAGAATATTTTCAGACTGTCAGAATATTTCTATGGTCCTCATTCCAGATTGGATAAGAGATTCTGCATTGTTTTAATGTCTGATCTTCACCTCTCACTAGAAGAGGGTTTCTCATCATCACAACACAATTTTATGTAGAAACCATATGTTTTGTAATTTTTCTTCTTCTTTATTTTTCCTTTTTAAAGTATCTGGGCATCATTACTCAATTATGTTTGCATTCCTACCTGTTATATTCCATATAAGGCTGAAGTCATTGATGGTGATAGTGAGTCTCACCTTACTATCTACTATTATGCTTTCCTTTTATCTCTGACCTGACTCTTCATGCTCTGCAATTCTTTTTCCTGATTTTGGTCCCAGAAAATAAAAGTTTTCTAACACTTTATTTTAATGTATTTTTTCTTTAATTATTTTGACATTAATATTGATAGCTCTGTCATGGCAAGCATACTCTCAAGAAGGTAATATAATCTTATATTAAGTCCTCTTTCTCTTTCCTCTTTCTTAAATGACTACAGTGGAAATTAATGTAATAATGTCCCCTTTATTCTATTTCTATGAAATCTGAAACCAGTCTTGTCTTCATCACACAATTTTTAAGCCTTATTTTTTTTTTTTTAATACCATAATGACCATTAATAACAGAAAGCTTTTCTGATTTAAGGTTTATATTTAGTTGGTTGGTTGGCTAGTTGTTTTGTTTGCTTTTTCCAAAAAATCTTATAATCTTCTAATATCTGCCCCTATTCTAATACTTCTATATCTTTGAATATGCTAGCTCCTCTGAATGTTTCAAGCACTTCTAAAGATATATCTAGCAGCAGTTTAGTTTTTCCTTCAGAAAATTTCTTCTCAACAATCTTTTTTTCTATTATTTTATTTCACTTTACCAAAACCACTCTGTGGTCAATATTCAATGTTAGCAGGGGGTAGTGTCCCCTTTGTAGGATACAAGCAGAGTTTTTCAAATATCATAGTGCTTAGTGAAGCTCTTTTCTGGAACTCCTTTTTTATCTGGTGCAATCTCTCAATGATTGACATTATTTTGATCTAAAAAATTTTTTTTTAGTCATCGTCAATAACAACTCTCATGGAATCTTGATCTATACAGAACCACTTTTTTTTTTTTTTTTTTTTGAAAAAGTTGTTTGACTTTTTCTCAGGACCACTGAATAGAACTGTATTTTCTTGTTGTTTATTTTGTCTGTCTACCTTTGTAGACCTTTATATCCACGTTAGTAATCTTATCCAAAGTTAAATTCATACACTGCATTTACATTTCTAGTCTTGGTCAGTGTACCTTTTTTTTTGCTTTTATTTTATTGTTGTGATAAATTGGGTAGAATAATGCATTTAACCCTGGAGAAGTGAAATTTGTGTGTACCATGACACCTCCCTGACTGTAACATCTTCTAAAATTAGTACCCATTTTAAAACACAACAAGGGAACTGCCTTTCTTCAGCACAGAGTCCTTTCCCTTGTATAATACCTGATCAGACTTTGGGGCTTAATAGTAAGTAGTAATGGGTTTCATCTCAAATGAAACATTATTTTGAGTCTTTTTTCCTTTGAGCAAATTTTCAGTGCCAAGATTTTGGCCTGTTCCTGTGCTCACATATTGGAACAGATTTTGCCATGGCTACATCTACACAAGCAAATTAAATGTCTTCAAGCAATGGGGCCAACTGGTACAGGACATTGCTTATCTTTTCTACCAAAGTGTTTCAGCCTCCAGAACAGGCCGTCTGTGTGCAAACTGCCTATTGGAACAGCTCCTGGACTGCTCCAGCTGCCAAACCATGTCCTGAAGTTGTTCAGGGAAAGAGCTTGTTGGAATGGGTCTAAACCATGCCAGCAAGTGTCCTAATGCTCTACTAGCATAAATGATCATATTCCAGTGCCAGGGAACCTTCCCAAGCATGCTTGACTTCACTGGTGTAAATGCAGGCTATGCTATTTCTACCCAACGGGCAGACTTCTGCTCACCAGCTGGGCCTAAACAGCCCTCATTTGATTTTCTTTCTGTAAGTAATTTTTTTTCCTTCAGTGTCCAAATCCATGATTAAAAAGGCATAATAACTTTTTTTTTTTCCCAAAGCGAAGAGAATCAATATTTCTATTTAGCTACCTGATACTGTTTTGGGGTGGGAGAGAAGAGTCAGCCATCATGAAAACATACATGCAATTCCTCTTTGGGAGATCTGAAAAAATCCTGAAAAAATCCTGAATTCCAAAAGCTTTCCAAAAAGGGCATTGTCTCTCTGGTTAATTTATAGCATTTGATTATCACGGCTGCAACAAAACTTCTTCTCTTAGTAAAACATTAGTAACTCCAAGATGAATATGCTGCTTAGCAAAGGAGGAAGATACTAGGAGTAGGGATGTCTAGGTTTTGCCTAGCACTGAAGCTTTTCCTCATAGATTTAAGTAGGCTTTCATCTACTTAAAGAATATCTACTTTCATCTACTTAAAGAAAAGTAGGCTTTCATCTAAAAAGAATACTCATGGGAAAATAAGAAATCTTGTATAGATCCACCATTTATGGACAAGCATTCTGAATTATTTTGCAGAAATGCCAGGAGGAAAGAATGACTTTGATATGTGGTCCAGATAGTGATGAAGTTTGTGTTCATTCAGTCCCTGTCAGAAAAGATCTTATTCTGTTTGTTGCCCCATGGAGAGCACATTACTTTGTGCTCTGACTATATTAGCTTCCTTTTCTGGGAGGCAGTAAATACTTATAGCAAAAGTACACTCAGTTGTACTTCTTTATTGCATCCACATGAGAGTCTCTTACATGGCAAAGGATGTGAATTCCTCAGAGTTGCACAGCAAATCCCGCATTTTATTGATGTGGAAACTTAGCATAGCTGTGTCAGAGAGTAGAATATCTTCTTTTACTTACATATTTATATTAGTCACAACATCCTAATTGCTCTTCCTCTTCTTTCATCAAACCCAAGGGATATGGTCTATCTTGAATATGTCTTCTAAGCTTCTGTTTAATGGCAACAGGTTTTTCCTTAGTACTCAGGCAGTATTTAAATTTTATTTTCTTGCATGTCCTAAATGAAAAACCACAAGTTTATGTAATGTTAGAATTATTTTCAAAATACTGATTTTTTTAAGTATCTGAAAGTATCTCAGAACTGTTGGAGAAAAAGCAGATGAAAGCTAATGCCACAGTAATTCAAATGAGTGAAAGTAGTGAACATGATTATGCACTGGAACCAAAAACCTGAGAACATGATAAGTTCTCCTTTAAGACTGGTTTCATTTTACCAAGCTTTTACTTTATGTTCAATAGATGTCATGAAATGCCTTCCTATGGACCCAGCTTGCTCTCAGTGAGTTACAGACCAATATGATTAACTTACCTGGCTGCTGATCTGTCCACCAAGGAATGAAAATACTTTTTTCCACAGGAACTTTCAATATCTTTTTTTTTTTTTTTTTTTTAGCAACCCTCCAGTAAAACTCCAAGAATTCCTAATGTTTCCACGTATAAGGGATGCTTATTTTCTTGTAAAAAATGGAAGTGCTTTGATTTGGAAGGGAATACATATGTATGAGGTGAGGAATACATGGATGAGAGATCTGTGTTGTAGAAGAGATTCAATTTGAAGTCTACTCAGCCTGGGTCAAAGCAACATGTTCCATCCCCAACTGCTCTGTATCAGACAGAAACCAGTTCATCTTTATGGAAATTTTTTGGCTTAGTAGAAAATAAGTTCTAGGAAACAAGCTCCACAGCAGAGAAGCCAAAGACAGACATTAAAAAAAGGAAGACCTTTTCCTATTTGCAAGTAGGATTTGTGAAGCATAGCTGTGGCAGTGTAGTGATTACAGTACTGTTTCTGCTGGATACCTTCTGTGAAGCAAAATACACAACAAAATGGGGAGTTTTACTGCCAGTCAGAAGCCTCTTGCTATCGTTAGATTTCCATTTCAAAAGGAACATTAGAAAGTCACAGATTAGAAGACCAGGTTATCCAACCATTTCTGTTACTCCCCATGTACATTCATCTTATTTCTTTTAATGTCTTCTGTATAGTTTTGACTCATGAATATGCATTTAATCGTACAAATCCCATATATTTTACTTATAGCTTTGGGGTGGGGAAGGGGAATTCAGCATTGCACATTACAATTGCAGAAGCATCAATTGTTTTTCTCTGTTCAGGAAAACACTATGAAATTATTCCTTCTAACCATGTTAATCATGGCAGTGGCAAGAGACCAGCTAAAATGGGGCTCTGTGGTTTCAGGATGAGAGCAAGTATAGAATAGCAAACAGTCCCTGCCTTAAATCACAATTGTCCTTACAATTGCCTTTACAATCATGATGATTGCAAAGGGGAAAAAAATAAATAGTTCTATCAGAACTGGCATATCCAATAACTTTATTTGCCCAAGCTAATTTTTCACACAAATCAGGCATGCAGTTTATGATCTGTCACTAAAAATGTGATCCTCGCACTTGGGAGTGTATTAAAGTTGCTACAAAGTTGCTTTTCTAACAATTTTACTTCCTTTCAGTAATAAGATAAAAGACTGTTAGCGCAGGTTATTTTCATACATATAATAAAAAAAGAATGTGACAGAGGAGACAGAGAAATACCAGACAGCTAAGAAATAAAGGCTGTTTATTGGAATATATCATAGATATGGAAGTTGCAGAAATACTTTCTAATCAGATTATCCTATTTCATCTAACTTTCCTCAAGTGGCCTGGTTATTAATTTCATCTCCATATTAAGTCAAGATATTCTCCTTAATTATTTTACTCTCATCAAGCATAGTTACTTAGCTGCTGTGTTTGTCTGGAACTAAAGTAGGCAAGGATGTTAGTTAGCTGCTATGTCCAATACTGTGTTGTATACTAGCAAGTCAAGAGATTCCCCTTAAATTACATTAGGAATTTCAGAGAGAGATACTAGTGTCATTTCTGTACTCATCTTCTGACTTCAGACCAGAATCTAATTCAGATGCTATATTGGTTGCATACACCATATCATTCCCTCTAGGCTTTGGCAGAAATACTTGACTTTCACATAGCATGGTCAGTAAATAAAAAACATCCACATCTGATTCCATATCTGTCTATATAATTCGAATATCTGCTCAGAAATCTGACAATACCTATACAGTAATCTGCCATGATTCTTATACATTATTATCCTGTATATATGCATGTGTATATATGCATGTGATACTACACACAATGCAATTGATAAGATTATCTTTATGTAAACTTGCAGTAACAGCCCAGTTAGTATTAACACTCAGCTGAGGTGATAGAAGTTCAGTATATTTTTTGGTCAGCCAGAACCATCCCACTTGCATCTAGTGACGTCACAGTTTTGTACCTCTCTTAGGTACTTCTCTTAGAAACGGAGTCCTTCTGGAAGCAACCTAAATAAATAAATAAAAGTTTTGTCTCCAAGGAGACGGTGATTGTACATTGGGAATCCAAACAGGTATTCTTCAGGCACTGACATTGGGAAATGAATATAGTAGATGCTTTGTAGGGGGAAAAAAAGAGAGAGAGAAAATAAATAAACCATTTGAGGAACAATCCACTCCTCTGAAAGAAAGATTTAATTACTTTAAACTCTATTATTCTACTAACAAAAAGCTCCCATGTTGCACCCATTTTATTCAATGAATGCTCATTGATTTATAAACCCACATCTCTGCCACTGCTCTGGTATCTATTTTTCATTAATTGCACATGATGCATCCTGGAAAGCCTGTGCACTAAGTTACTTTGTTGACACTTCTGGAAATTCTTAATTCATTCAATGCTATTCATTTTGTCCCCGTAATTTTTGAGGGATTCTGCAGTAAGGCAAGCGTTTGTAATATGGATACACTGCAGTTTCCATGACATTTGCAGTTAAGCATTTTCATGCAGTTTGCATGTCAAGCTGACTTAAAACAGTCCCCAAAAGAGAAAGAAGTCCTATTGGAAGGACATTTGAAAAGTGAACCAGGGAATCTTCATGTTCTTCAGTAATAAAACTGTCCTTTGTGAACAGCAACATCTCAACTAGTTTGCTTTGTCTTGGATTTGATATTAGATATTCATTTATATATTGTTTAGTAGGAAAAATGTGCTGTCTTTCTGAATATCTCATATTTTAAAATCTATTCTAAAAATCTTGATGTAGTTCAAATGATATTTATATTTATAATATAAATATATAATATTTAGAATGTAAAACTGTATATTTATTATATTTAAAATGTGAAATGGATCATTTGCTAGTCACTTGTGTACAGCTCTTACTTTTTAGAGTCCTATGAGACTACAATCTGTAGATGATGGCTGTAGATGATCCATGGAAGGAGGTTCTACTCTTACCAACTAATAAGTTACTTGGCATATTCTGTCTCATATCTTCAAATTCTCTCAGTATCCATTGGAAAACTTTATATGATGCTTCTATAATTCTGCCTAAGCCATTTTTACAATGCCTCTAAGGCTTTGGAAGATATCTTGCATCGATCCAGAAAATCCTGATACTGGAAAGATCATTTCACTGCTAACTGTGGTCCATCCAGAGATTTAAAATGACGTACAGATAGATGTGTTGCAAACCACTTTTAGTGGTGATAGAGGCACTCAGTTTGCAGAATCAAAGCAGTCTGTTTTGTTCACCCCTCTCAGATAAATACAAATTCTAACTTTCTTCTCTCCAGCATATCACTGTCAACTCTTCACTGTCTTTCTTTTCTAGGACTTTGGGTCTTTCCCCCATTTTATTCATCCTTTTGAAGATTTTGTTTACTATAAGTGCAAGCTCATTGCACTGAAAAGAGATTTTCTTCCTAAAGATTTAAATAAGAAATGTTAAGAGTAATGTGAGATGTAGGTAGTGTTTATGGATGAGTTTTAAAAACTCCAAAAAATAATCCAATTTCAAAACAATAATTTGGGGGAATTATTTGTCCCTAGTCACTGCAAAAAATGTTATTCTATCGAATAACTCATTAATTTGTCTTATTCATTACTTCAGCTCTTTTTTATGTATTGCTTTAGCACTGGACATTTAAATGCTAGATAAACAAAATACAACTTGTTTTACAATGGAGAATGTCTCCTTTATCAATTTGCAATAAAAAATGTGTGTAGCTTTTTGCTAAAATGGCCAATTTAAATTGGATTCCAAAGTTATAGTTCAGCCATCAGCTTGAAGTTTGCTGCAACATGGGCCTGAATATCTAAAATCATTTCCAGTGATCCATAAATCACTTTAGGGAATTTGGAACTGTGTACAGGAATGACTCCCATGCCAGTAGAAGTTAATGAAAATAAAAAAAAGAAAAAAAAGAAAACCATAAATTCTTTCTTAAAAAAAGTTCATAGCAGTCTTAATTCTTTGTTATACCTGCTAAAACATATACTGTTCTTACATAGTCATGATTGTACTTCATCATCCTTGTTATGCTCCACACACTTTCTGACTAATTTATCCTGTTTTCACTGCCTTCCGCACAGATGCAATCTATAGGGCATGGAAGGCTCTTGCTGTTTGACCTGAAGCTGGGACAGGACATTTCAGTCATAAACTGAGAACTATGAGCCAAAAGTTTTCAGCTCTTTTACTCTGCTGCTCTCAGTCATGAGTCTCTCTAGTGACAAAGACTCAAGGGTGAGCAGACAGAGAGGGTCAGCAGGGAGTGTGGTGTCCATGTCACTCACTGTCTGCCCCTGGGATCAGTGCAAGTCCAAACGATGCAGTGTACCCTCTGACTATACTCAGCGCCTTTGGAGTCCATCAAGATCCATATGTCTGTGGGTAACTTGTGGTTTCAGCTGTTCTAGCAGGGAAATGGGAGTATTTGGTCCATCCTTAACCATTTTGTGATTCTGTGTGATTCTGTGATTTGAACAACCATTGTTGACTGAGCACTTTGCATTTTCTAAAATTTCTATTTTCTGTGGACAGAATACGTAGGGAAGTCTTTGAGGATATTCTCATTAGTTTTCTTCTCTGTAGCTTTCCATAGAAAGAATGAATTTTAGTGCAGATTACCTGTTCTTCATTCTGAAATGTGCTAATGTTAAAAATTTAAAAAGTTAATTAAAGAAAGTAACTGATGTTAAACTCAGGAAAACTGATCTTTTCTTAGAAATTGCTTGGTTCAACCTGCTTTGCACCCACTGTTTCTCTTCACAAGCCTTGAATATTAGCAGTTGTTTCTGGGAGATCCATTACCATCATCTGTTCTTTTCACTTAATGCAAATATACTCTGCATTTAAGATATTTTTTCAGGAAATTTTGAGGGTAAACTTAAATGAATGTCCAGAACTCAACTGAAAGGTCTGAGTTACTGTTTTATTAACCAAATCCAAGTGAGCAACCTTTTTCTGATAGGCATATCAAGGCAGGGACTAGGCTACTGAGCACAAGTTTCTATATTCTGCTCTCCTTGGCCGATTTTCCTGAGGGCACCTCCCACCCGACTTGAGATACCTTTTTGCTTGACCAAAATGTGGATATTGCAGTAGTTTGGCAGGTGCAAGTGTTGTCATGTATAAGGTGTACCTATTTTAGCACATAACAGAGAGTTGCTTCCTTGCTTCGTCACCTGTCTAGGTGTATACCTGGCATTATGAGATGTGACTGGTAGGCAGAAGTGTTAGCATTCTGACCATCAAGTACCTTGGGTGATGGGGACACTGGGAGCTGCCTCAGTTGAGAAGCTGAGCCCCTCTGGCCAAATTAATTAGTGTTACTGTCTGCTTGAGACTGAGAAGTGTTTCCACACAATAGTTAGGTATTGCATACAAGTATTCACATTGATCATCAGTGTGCACAGCTCAGGACTATAGGCAACCACCTGCTGCAACATTTTGCAAAATATGTTTTCAGACTGAAATGCCAAATGGTATACAGATGCTGATCAGCTAAAACCATCAATATCTGTTTTCTGAACATGGATCAGAGAACAGTATCTTGGATACAGCACAAACAGGCAGACAATATTGTTGTCAAGCAGAGAAACTATCAGGTCATACTTTAATTCTTCTCAGCTGTTCAGGGGCGTTATTTAATCTCCACAAAGAGAGGATTCACAGATATATCTAGCTGAGTTGGAAGGGATGTTGTAGAGGCATATTTAATGGCATATTGTTAAGATTTTATCATGCCCACATCTGAACTTGGAAATGTGGAGGGTGCAACCATTCATTTGCCACGGCAAAGAAGATACTCTTATGTAGTTTTTGAACTGTAATACATAAACTTTATAGCAGATAGCATCCTGAGGATTACAAGTTTTATCTATTTCCTGATCAATCTGAACTCCCATTTCATAGCCTGTGAAAATATACCTATGTATAGTTTTGTATATGTGAGCCTAGGTGTGAGCAATATGCAGGGGTATTCTCTTGTTTCCCCACTGCTTCAGGAGCATCAAGGGCCTTTCTGGAGCAGAATGTGAGTCAAAACAGCTCCAGTCTGATGCATCCATGTATTAACCTCAGCTCCTCTCCTCATACATGCTATCCCCCCATAAAGCAACAACAGCCGATCAGAATTGGAAATAACCTCCTGCATCTTTGTGAACTTCAGACATTATCCTGAAGAGGAACTGTGAGATAATGCAAGGTTCAACCTCAAACTGCAAAGCTTAGCTAGTGGTACAAAACAATGTGAAGATGCTATCCTTTGGCATCAACTGCTCAAGAGGCAGTCAGTTTTCACTACTATGTTTTATTAAAAGCCATTACAGGAACAACACCCATTCCCTTTCCTTAAGAATTTGCACTCAGTATTGAAAAAGGGAATCCACTTTCGTGAAGACCTGTCATTTTTTGCACATACAAAGCATTTTGTTTGGGTGCAATTTAAAGAAGTGCTTGGATGTGGGCATTTTTTGTTTATTTGATCTCCCTTTCCACAAATGAAGCTCATGGACATAACTTGGCTCAAATGAAAATAATAACAAATGTACAAAAATCCTTTCAAAAATTGCTTTTGCAGTGCCATATGCTGGCCGAACTATTTCATCTTTCTAAATGTGTTTCAGTCCTGTTATGGCCCTAAGAGAAGGTTGTTGGTTTTCTCTTAAGCTATAAGCAGTTTCGAGTTCTTGTCTTTTTTTTTCTGGCCCACAGTTTTACCATCTCCTCCTCAGTGAGAATAGTGACAATTTGGTAGGGTCCCACTCTTTGAACAAAACAATTTTGTATCAATCACACAGGTTGCCAAAAATTTGATTCTGCTATGAGGTGTCAGTGAGATCTGATGTTCAAACACTTGTTATCGATCTGCCCTAGTTTTCCTTCTGATTAAATGCCAATCATATCCTTCTCATGTCAGACATCCAGCACATTGTTGTTACTCTTCGTATAATACGTCAGCATTACTGTTAAGATTGAGATGTTTGGTGTTTCACATGCCTATTTCACGGGTTCAGCTGCTGTCCTGATGAGAAAAAACAAATGGTGACAGCCAACCAAAATGAAACCCACTGATGACTTCAGGTGCATTGCACATCATTTTCCTTTTGGATAGGTTAAGCAGTGTAAGTATCAGCGCTCTTCTGAATGCAGGTGATATATTGGGCTCTGATCTTTTCAGCATCTGTCTGCCTGAGGAGCTTTCTGCATTTGAAAACTCTCATTCAATATAATGGGACAGCTCCTGTGTACAAAAGTTTGTAGGACTGAGGCCTTGAAGTGCATGGGTAGCTTTCATTGACAGAAATTGGTGTTATTTATCTAAATACCTGGGGCATCTATGGACAAATGGAAAAAAGCAGTACAGTGAGAAGTGAATATTGAATGTATTTTTGATTAAAGTGACAGCTAATACAGTGTGAAAGAATAAAAGCCACACACAACCGAAACAGTTACTTTTGATTCACATAGGCCGCATTCATCCATGCAGGAATTTTGTTAATATCAATTGATATGTGCTACATATGACTTTGTGACCATAACAGTTTTCATGGAGAAGAAACTTTCCATCTAACCTTAAAAAATAAATTAGAATTTTTGTTTTGGTTACTTTTGGTTTGTTTTAAGAGAATTTGGCTGAAGAAAGCCAGTGTTAATAATACTGCACAGTTAATTA
>JAVCKT010010648.1:22998-33501 GCA_032273925.1 Rhynchotus rufescens
ATAGAATTTTATTCATTTCATTTCTTTCATTTCATTTATTATGTATCATGAATACCAAAATATATACATAATTTCCATATATAAGCATGTATTTTGAAATAAACTATGGGAGCTACATGAAAGAATAGGAATTCTAAATATTTTTGAGACATAAATTTTAAACATTTTTGAAAGACAATTTTTGGTATTAGTGTAAGTGAAAAATGAGACAGAGAAAAGAGCTAGAGTGATAATTTCCAACAAGCAAAGCAATCCTGATACCTTTATTCACATGCGTTCCACATCTTTGAAGGGATACATGCTGCATCTTCTATAAGTGGAAAGTTTTGAGATGTGCAGCATTTCTTGTGTAACAACATATCAGTTTCAGGTTGTGATGAGAAAAAAATTGCTTTCAAATATCATGGGTTCAAAAGTGCAGTGGAAATTTTAAAGTATTAGTTTCACATCCTGCTTAAGAAAAGCTGTGAAAAGAGAAGCAGAGAGGAGACTGAGGAGAAAATTCCAATAAAAATAAGATAGCTATATCTAGCTAGAGACTTAGTATTATACATATCTATATAATACTGTGTGCATGACAAATATGGTAACAGAGTGTTAAGGCTGCATGGTGAGGCAGTCAAAAGTTTAGAAATAGCCTAGCGAGGGTTACTTCCTGTGTTGCTCTGTTCTCTCACATTGCAAACACATGATGCCACTTTAAACTGCAATATTTTTTCACATACTGTTTCTCAAATAGAATAAATATTTCTTTTATGTAACTTCAGGAAACTTGAAATTTTGTTTATTCCTTCTAAGCATTTTCAGGTTTTCATCATTATCATAATGATTCAGGCAGTGAAACAGAGAATTAATCTGTTTTTTAGCCTTGCACAATTCAGATGTCACAGAAAGCCCATAAACCACGCAATATCAAACTTCTCCCCGTATCAAACTTCTCCCGTAAACACATACACACACACACATGTGCACGCGTGTGCACACACACACTCGCACACATTTTTCTTTTTTCACATCTGATGGGAGTGCTTATCACATGCCTTCCTCATTCTGCCATTTTCTTTTCAACTAAGACTGTTGTACAGCTTTTCAAATGGACAATAACATCTGGCAAGAACTTGCCTCCACCATCGCTCCTGTGCATAACAAAGGCCACAAAAGAGCATCTTCTACAAGATTTTGTTCCATCTGTCCTTCTCTGTCTTTAAGGCTAGGGCTGGCTGTAGCTCTAACTTTCATTTTGTACCAGCCATAGTCATGTTTTATCAATCTCACCTTCCTCGTACAGCCACTGTGTTTTCTGCCTAAAGTATTTGGAAGGACCACTAAGACTGTGGAGAAGAGAGGTTTCCCACCAGACTTCTGAGATGCTCTTCCTAGCTCACTTTTGTCAGTCAATAGAAAAGCTGTATAACTACACTTCAGCCAGAAGCCAGTTCATCTACAAAGTAATCTGCCTGGTAAGTAAGTTTTAACTGCTACTTGCTGTAGCTTTTCTTAACACAGAACTAGTTCTTTAAATATTTCTTTACTATACATGCTGGTAATTTGCATGGCTTCCTAAATGCTATTCTCAAAATAGCACACATTATCACAAATGCTGTACCCACAGTGAGGTGGGCCAGAAGATAGGCACTCTTTTAAAAAAGGGAGTATAATTACAACTATAGGATTTACTCCAATGCCTTGACATCCATCCAAATCCACTGCTATCAAGGGACTCATGACCCAGCTTTCCTGATACAGACCTGAACGCTGCTTTCTAATGTCAGTCTGTCTCTGAGAGTTCAAATATTTGCTGGAACATCTTGTGAAGAGAAGAAAACATTTGCAATAATTTTTAAGAAATATACTACGTTCATACACTTTCTATGTTGTCAGACAGTCTGTGGAGGAAAGGGGAGGGAAAATCCCATCAACATACATACACTTCCCCTATACAGTTAGAGGATGGACAGATAATGTATTTAAGAGGTCGTTAATATCTTTACGAGCTCCAGATGATTATCAGCATTCACCTGCTGGAGATCCCCATCCTCATTTCTGGAAGCGCAGCGCTGAGTACAAGCGCACTCATTTCAGTGTTAAATCGACAAGGTTTTCTTTGGCTTCCTTGGTGGTTCATGCTAAGCTGGAAGTCTTGCCACTGAAGCAGATGAGGAGTAGCCACAGGTCACTTTCTGCAAGGCCTTCTGTATATGGGTAATTCCCAGTACAGAGGCTGGAACAAATGTGTGTGGGAAGGTACAGGTCCTTGCAAAGCAAAGGCATTTGTACTTCCTTATTATATCTGCTGGAAGGCTCTTATTCCCATATTTGTTTTCTAAGAGCTGAGGGTGAACCATTAGCTTGATTCCTACATGTTCTCTGTAATAGGAGTGCAGGGGATACAAGCCCACTTTACTGCATGACTGACTTGGAGACTAAGGCAAAAGGGGCACAATACAGACCACTACTGTGGAGTGGAAGCAATATAGAAAACAAGTCTCATATTATATCATTTCAAATTCTATTTCAATTTGGAGGATAGAATAAAATTCTTACCTGGAGTGATGGTTTAAAGCTTAAGAAACATAACATGATTCTGTAGTGCAACTCCTTGCTAATCTCCTATTAAAAAATAGAACTCGACTTAATAGATTTCTATTCTAAAATTATCTTAGGACAAATAAGAAAACATGGTGTGTTAAAAATTCAGAGTGAGACAGGCAGTCTGTAGGAAAAAAAAAGAAAGGTTTAACTGGGAAGGTCAGCAACTCTTTAGCAATTTTATTATAGATAACTCAATTATATTGTATAATTCCCATATTTGCCAGAGACCTCATTGATTACTTAAAATGGTACTGCATTAGGATGTTGATAATGAGATGTTTATTTTAATAACTATTCTCTCTGTAGATACACTAGTTTGCAGAAACACTAGGTTAAGGGTACTTCAGTTAAGTGACTCCTGAATGAATTTAACATAATAAGGAGGGCAGATGGGCTTTCAGCTCTGTAGCAACAGTAAACAAGACATCACTGGAGCATAGATCCTTTCATGCTGTTCTTTTTGCAAATACAATATACTGCCTTTCAGCATATTAGCTATTTTGAGTTAGGACAGTTGTATAAAGAGTTCAAAATTTAAATCAAAAAAGGCTAGACAGTTTTGGCACGTATGCTAATCAGCAGCTTATTCTGGGAAGATGAAGACCATTGGCTTTGACTCCTGCTGTAATAAATGGAAACAAGGAATGGAACACCTTTAGCAGTAGTGGTAGGTGTTGGCCTTAAATTAGTGATGAAAATCATGTTTTCCGATTTTTTTTTTTCACCATGAGAAATCTGTTCTCCCTACTTTTTCCTGTTTCTCATCTCCACTTTGCACACAAACCTTGGTTCCCTTTGCCACCACTGTAATACCTCTTAGAAGAGAACATACTACCATGCGAGATATTACCCAGTGTCCAGAGCATTCCCAAGAATTCTTCTGCAAGACCATTTCTACACTTGAAGACATTAGCCTCTGTTGGAACCAAAGGCATCTGAAATGTCTACAAACAATTAAGGAACAACGAAAGATTCAATTTCAGCAATTGAAACTTTAAAATCCATTTCAAATAGAGAGATAGTGTAATCTGTACAAAATGATTAGATTTCACACAATCACTGAACTAATTGGACAATTTAGTCCTTTCAAATCTGTACCAATAACTTTATTGCAAACACAGAACCTCAGCACAGCATGATGCAAGTCTCTGATCTCAAGTTAATCTTTAAAAATAAAATGACCTAGAAAAGGAGTTTTTTGTTTCTCATGTAGCTTAGGATTTTGTGTTGCACTCTGCAGATAGGAAAGACCTAGGGAGGATTTTGTTTATTATTTCTCATTGTCATTTCTGTTGAGCCTTTGCTTACCCTCATTAATCTTACAATAGACTCTACCCAGCATCTTCCCATGTAAGCAAGACTCCCCTGTTGAGAAGCCAGTGTAAGATATAGCTTCCAACTCTTTGGCCAACATATCATGCTGATGCATGAATATAGATATATATATATATATGTACAGCTTTTAGGGATGTAGCTTATGGCACACCAAGACTTAGGGAGACTCTTTTGGAAAAAGCCCAGCCAGTCTCCTGTTGCCCTTGCTTCATTCCTGTTGGGGTTTGAGGAAAGCCAACACTTTATTTGCATGACTCCTTAAACTTTCAATGCTGTTGGCACTAATACTGCTCTACCAACCCATTGCTTTCTATATTTCTTATATTTGTGTGAGGCTGAATCTGAAGAGAGGCTCACAGAGGGCAGACTCATTATTCTTCATTACAATCAAAAAAACTAGTTCATCTCAGTTGCCCTTTAGCCAATACACAGCCCTACCCCTACAATGACTATATTTGTTTTATATTCCAAACAAAATGTGACTTCTAGCAGCAAAAAAGTTCATTGCCATAAATACAAGGAAAATGGTGGATGGGAATATAGAAATGTCTTTTTGATGTGGAATGTACACAAACACAGTCGCATGTATGTGTGTGTATCAGGAAAGGAATTAGAAAAGGTGCTGCTGTTAAATATTCTCATGTCTAAGAAAGCAAATGTGTTAAATGTATGTCCACCATAGAAACAGCACAGGGATTACAATGGGACTCTGCTGATTATTGCTATCTGTCATGCTTTCACATAAAAAATCACACCAAACATATAATGCAAATATTTCAATAGATTCTTACCCATTTTAAACCAAGCTATCCATCATGCTTTGCAGATACAAGCAATAATAGAGGGAAATTATCCTTTCTCATCTTTTTCTCCAGGACAGAAAAAGATGCATCAAACCAAAGGTTATCAAAGGAATTAAACTGCACAAGAATCAATTCAGATCCACAATATTTGTTCTAATAACCAAAACGAAGACACATGCATTTTTACATAGATTTTCAGTCACAATTTTTTACTTTGAATCTTATACACTAAGAGGTTCCCTAGATATTTTGTGTTAACATTCATAAGAGAAAATAAAATAAATATAAAATAATCAGTACTTACTGCTTCTAATTACAATCATTTTTTGTGTTTTAAATATTTTACCTCGCCAACATGTCAGATAAAAGCATCAACTCAATTTTTCATATCTCATCTGTTTTCTAATCTCATTTGTATTTTACTTTCTAAGTTTTCAAATCCTGTGAAAAGACTGGGACTCTTCCCTGATTTAATCCCACATATAGATTTGTATTTAACACTATGCAAATCACTCTCATATTTGCCAGTATATTTTATAATACCAATTTACAGGAAAAGGGACTATCTGTGAAAAATAAGAGTATTTTTTCTCTGTGAGGTCTAAAATACAAGCTACTATATTAGTAGCATTGTTAGTACTTAATAAATGAACAATTCTTTGAAGAAAAGATGTGAGATCAAACTAAATTAACAACAATGGTAGATCCATATATAAAATAAGGCAGAGGACGTACTTAAATACAACTAATTAATATTTTGATTAATTTCACTTTTTTTTAAAAAAAAAAAAAACAGTTCCTAGCCCTCTTGCTATGTTTCTGTGCATATGTAAAACTAGTTAGATATCTCTTTCCCCTTTCTCTTTGATTACTGGAGCTTCAGGTTCCCTGACAGTGAAATTGGAATCACAATACTTATCTGTTTCACCAACTGTTCCAATTTTAATTACTAAGCTACAGAAACACAAACTTTCTACCTACCTCAGCATAAGCCTCATTTTTATAATTTCTTCCCTAAAGCTCCTTTTCACCTGAATAAGGCAGTTGGCTCTTCAAACATTCAGACTTTTCTACTGAGCCTTTTAGCCTTCTTTTTCTCTGTTTTATGGTCTCTCCAACCAGTATTTATTTAACACAGGAAGTGTGTCCTCTATGCCTTTTTGCCCAAAATTTAAGGTGAATGAAATCTATAGTTTCTGCCCCTCATTCAGTATACTGCAGACAATATACAGTGTAGATATGGGAGTGTGTGCAAGGCAGGGTGGAAGGAGAGCAAAATCAGGAAATAAAATGTCTCCTAAAAAGCAGAACAAGATGCTTGACATCCGCAAAATTTCAGAAAGCCCAATATGAATTTACAGATAAAGAATGGGAAGAGGAAGGCAAAGGGTAAAGGAAAGAGAAAGGTGAAGGGTAAAAGGAAGGGGAGAAGAGAAAGGGAGGGGAAGGGAAGGGAAGGGAAGGGAAGGGAAGGGAAGGGAAGGGAAGGGAAGGGAAGACTGGTATTAGAAGGAAAGGATCCAGCTCTGGAGTTCAAGTTTTCTTTTGAGTTTCTAGTTTGCCTGAAACAGAGTTTTACTCTCAATGCTGCTGACATTGCATAAAGTGAACCCATCAGTGAGGTTTAGATGAGACCTAGGTAAATAGCAGCAGATTTCATGCTGTTCTAATACAGACCCCTGTGAAAGCACAACTGTTCAGAAAAGTGTGTAATATACTTCAAGTATGTGGGCCTACAAACCTCAAGAGGAATTACTTTAATGGTTCTAGCTGAACGACTTCTAATTTGACACTGAACAGGCAACCTACCAAGTAATAACTATGAAAACTGCACTGGGACAATAATTCAGCATGCTGTAGCTGTGTTTTAAGCACAAGGAGATCTGATATATATTAGTCCTAACCTCAACACAAAGCTTACTTACTTTGTTATCAGATCATCTTTGTTCTATTTTTTTAAGTGTGATCCAAACAAAATGTAAGACATATAACAAGTCAAATAGTAAGTGTTGACATGCTTGATACACTGATGTATGTTTAAAAAAAAAAAAAAAAACACTAGAAGATTAGCAATGGAAGAAGTAACATAACGCAAGAAAAGAATTTTCTCAGTAAGGTCACTGGCAAGCTGCCCATGATTTCACTAGACTGGGCAAGTAAGGCTCTCTAGACCTCTCTTTCTAACCAATGATCATTATTAAATCTACGTTCAGTTATAAACTTAAATCTTCCTTTGCAGATAACACTTTCTCATTCAAAAAATGACTTGGGCAGTAGCCAATGTGCACAACAGCTCAACAGTAAGAGCAAATATTATGTCTGTTTTCCAGAGGAATGATGGAGTTCAGCAGGACCAGTTCAGGTCAGAACAGGAATTAAAAATCATGAGTTCTTGCCTGTCACATTTCCTCCAGACCCTAGGAATCCAAAGGCAAACATTAAGGAGGAGAGCAGTAATTTATTGATGCTGTTCAGCACTACTGTGCATAAGACACATATTTAATTCCCAGCCCCTTGCTCTGCAGAGGCCAAGAACACTTAAAAAAGAAAGTCTCATCTTTCCAGTAATGACATCTCCAGGGATCGCCAGGGTAGGGCGGATGGGCTATAAAAGGAGAAAGTGACTGATTCCGCCTTTCTTGGTCCAAATGCTATTTCACTAATAGAAGAGCCCACGAAGCTGCTGCAACACAGTGTTATTAATATTCTTGAAGATATGCATATTATTGGATGTGTGAGTTTTATTAATCATCTCGACTTCTCTCATTTTGAGAAGTCTTCCGAGAATGTGTGACAAGAGGGTGATAAATTAAGATGCAGAAAAAAAATCTATATGCTTTGTGTAAACTAAGTGCAAGACATAGAGTACAGAAATACACAGCAGAGATACAGCAAAAAAACAGTAGCTACCTTGCTACCTAATCAGTTTACTAATCCAGCCATCAGGCAGGAATAATATGAGCTGTACATTTTTATCCTGCAGTGCTTCAGAAATCTGGGTCAGACAGAAAAAAAAAAGCTCCTTACTGTATGCTGCCATTGCCCTGTTTTCCAGTGGAGGGCGGCATTATCAACGCAGTCAATCCAGAAAAGCAGGAATGCAGCAGCTGCTGCTTACAGGAAAAAACAAACCAGCAGTGATGTCCATTTTGTTTATAGCAGAGTCCCACTAAACAATATGGAACTTCAGAAACACTGAAAACATTCTCTAAGTCAACAAATTTGGTGGTCAAATTTGTCAGTGCTCTGCAGTAAAATCTCTGACCTGTCAAGCACATGCACAGAATATTATGATGTCTAGAAAAGGTTTTAAGTATATACTTTAAGAAATTGCCAAGTGTGAATGTCTAGCCATGCGCTATGGAAAATGCCTGTGGGCTCCTTTGCAAAGTGGGGCAGTGAGGCAGCAAGGCAGCAGGGTGAGACATATCTGCCTTCATATTGCCAGAGACGCAGAGCAGGCCTGGCATGAGTTTGCCCAGAATGGCGTATCTGAAAAAGACCAAAATTGGTTAGGCCGGCTCTTGCCTCTTGGAGCTGAGGACCAGGGACATCAGTAGAAAGGTGTTAAGGCATGGTGAATGACGCAGGTGTATGAAACACAGAGCAAGGACCTGAGAGCAGCAATGAACTCCACAGCCTCCCAACTGACCTGCAGCGTGACTTCCTGGGCTTGGGCCACCACTGGCAGCAAAACCTGCAAGTGCTCTGGAGGAAACGAGGGGGAGGACAGAGCTGCTCCTGTTGCAGTGTCCTGAGAGTGTGCTCCATTCATAGAGCTATACCTACATAAAAATCCGTGTAATGCTCGAGGAGTTCCTTGACATAGCCTTTTCTCCTAGGAAGTTTTGTCCCGCTCTCTTTCAAGACCTCATAAATTTCTTTTTCATGCCATCTGAACATGCCTGGATACCACATCTGCCAAAACTGCACATCTCTCCTGTGGTGATGGCCTAGGTGCCCACCAATCCTCTCAGCCTTTCTGTAGCTGGTGCTTCGAGGACACGTTTCCTCATATCTACAGAGAAGAGCTCAGCATTTGATAACGACCCCAAAACACCAGTTCTACTGCCAGAGCAAGGGCTGGTTGCATTCTATACATTTCTGTTTAATACTTTCAGGTTTATGTGTGCAGCAAGGAGGGAGCAAGCAGGGTTTTGGACATTGCAGGCAAAAGAAGGCTTTGAAGGAAATTTGCCTCAGAGGATTGACTCCAGTGCAACAACTTCCTCACCTTTTCCCCATGCACTGTGCTTTGCTTAAAGACATTAAGTTGGGCCAGTAGAGTGCAAGCTGTAGAGTGCAAGCACCGACACCTGTGCATCTTTGCCATTATGTACATTCTGTTCTAAATAACAGTAACACCTTGCTTTTGTGGCAGAGCTGAGAATAAAATCTCCTATAAAATCAGGCAGCACTGTGAAGACAGCACCAGCTCCCTGCAATCAATACTTTCTGGGTAAGTTGATGCACTCTGAACAAAATGAAACGGTTTTGTCAGTTTACATAATCCAAGAGCCAATAGCCTTCATTTTCTGAGCCATTGAAACATCTGGTATAAAATGAGGAGATTCAGAGGCATGGGGTTTAGGGTCTTTGTGTTGTGTTTTGTGTAGGTTTTCCAAAAACTGTCTCAAAGTTTTTTTTAAAGTGATGCAGGAGAGAAACCTCTAAGAGTCTCATAGCATTTCAGTTGTAGGATATGAAAATGTTTTAGGCTGATAAAAATACTGCATAAACATGCTTTCTTCTTTTTTATGCTGACTACTTGATACGTAAGATAAGTCAGTCAAAAGGCAAAGGCTTTCAGTTTCTGCTGTTTGAATTTACCTCATGACTTCAGTCTTCAGTGATATTTAGGTTGATGCAGAATGCAAAGGAAATACACCCAGGAGCTTGGATAAAGAGTGCCAAGCTCATACTGTAAGAGCATGGTCTCATGGGTCACTACTTCCACTGCTTTTGTGTGTTTGTGGGTGATAGGTGCTTGTTTATTTGCAACCTAGCAGGTTGTTTTTATGATGAGAGCTCTTCAGGCTTCCTTTTCTTAAGTATCATAACTTTCACAAGCTAGTGGTGGCTTCCATGAGTCCTGTCAGCTTCAGGCACTGATTATCCATCCGGACATGCACACAGGCACTCTTTTGTGTGTGGCTGGATGTGAACAAAATTATTGACTAGATTTGAAAATATTGGTTTGTACTGAACATTGACTCATTCCCTACTCATATTCATTGACTCATTGTTTGAAACAGATTTCACTTAAGATTTGGGTTCTTCTCATGGAAAAATTTCAGACACTCAGTCTGCTAATTTGACTCATCAGCCATATTTATAAAAGAGATATGCTTGGCATAGTTATATGGAAGTAACAACAACAAATCTACTTCTATTACTTTAACAAATATTGTGACAACTATAATAAAGCTAACTAACTAAATATTAAAAAATAAACTGAGACTAACTTGCGCCTGCCAAATTGGCAATTAGGTGCCTGGAACACTGCAGTGCTAAATCTGGTCTTACCCTCCAAGTCACTTTAGAAATGAATCTTACCTTTACCTTATATAAAAGTAAAAATAAACTAGAAAGTGACATTCATGGCTTTTTCTTTTGGTTTTGGGGACCATAAATTTTACCTTACCTTTTGAGTTATGTGACATAGAAAAATATGGAAGGAATGAAAAAGAAGCAACTGTTTCAAATTTGAGAGACGACACATGCATAAAATTAAAATGTAACATAAAAATCTCTAGCTCCCCTTAGGTATATT